>CAUJRU010001196.1:164299-188881 GCA_963277665.1 Viscum album | reverse complement strand
GCACACGTCCTTCTATATTCAATTTATGCCTCTACAATGAAATTGAATGTAGGAAACCATAATTAAAAATAGGATACCAATAATTAATTTCATAACTTAAATTATATAACAACTTTAGAAATTGAATAAATTATGGAGGTAGAAATAAAAAGTGCAATTCATAAAGAAAAATTATAAACTGTCATACCTACTGCCTCTCGTGATCTGGCATCATAGTATGTCCCAATGTGTGGATGTATTTTTTAGTATCAATATTTTTTTTATTTCTTACAGATGAATCCTAAATAAAATTCAATAATTATTATTAATGAAAAACATGAAAATTTTCATTTAAATTCCTCTAATGTGATTAATACCTTAAATTGGCTAGTTGTCCAATGAGTAATCATCTGTCGATACTGTTCTAACAGACAATCATCCATGTCAGGGACCACCTCTAACTCTATGCCCACTCTAGCACTCCATCCAATGTATATCTCATGATTATAATCTCTCCAAATCTCTCCTAAATCCTTTAGACGTTCTGACCATGCACCCTCACCATTGGGAAATTAAACCGTAGATGACACCAAAATATTAATTCATATAAATACAAAAAATAACATATTGCATAAAATAAAACAGATTTTTTTACCAATATCTTTGACTAAGCTTTATCCTTGACTTCATTTGGCAGTTGTCTCCATGATAGCGGGCTGATAGGAATGATGTTGGAGTATTTGGCAATCATCTCCAAAAAAACTCTGACATTGCTACCCTGATTTTTCAATCATTTCACCATCTTCATTGTAGTCCACCATCAACTGTGTGCGGTAGTTCCGCACTGCACGCATGCGTGTATTCCCCCCGCCCCCACCTCCTATCAGTACATGTATCTGTTATGAAAGAAAAATATATATTTTATCAATACATGTTATACTGAAAATAAATAATGGTGTGAAAATTTGTTCGGGTTGTATAAGTATACCTGTGGTAGTCTGATCAATGGGCGTCGCTGGATCAAAAAAAACTGAAGGAACACCCTGTACATATGGAGTGAGTCCCAATGTATGCTCTGTGGGGACATACTTTGGTGGAGCAGGAGTCGAAGAAGATGGAATATAAAATCCTGAAGAGAAGGAAGCAGAAGTAAAAGAAGATGACAGGGATGGCTGGATGAACGCTGGATGGGGAGTGGGAATCATCATCAGATATGGTACAGATGGGCGAGGAGGCTTAGATATAAAGGGTGGTGAAAACATGGGAAGCCTAAATATCCTATGTGTCCCTAACGACACATCAGGATCAGAATGTGGGATGGTTGGTATGTTAGTGGGAGGGGCATGGTCTAATCGGGTACACCGACCAGATCGTCTAAATCTTGTACCCCCCCCCCCTTATACGAAAACCCTGAGTACTGGGACCACTACTAGGCTGTTCATCAAATAACTGCCGCCTAATAGATGGATCCTGAAAAAATGTTTAAAAACATGACATTATATATTATTTAAATATGTATATATATTTGAAATAAAATACTCACTGCAGGCACTAGTGGTGGAATGCCCAGCTCGGTCATGTGACGATTGTTATCCATAATCTATTTTGTCGCCTCTATTCAATTGGTTTCATTTCCTACATTTGAAAACAAATAGGGAAGTAAATAGAAAAGTATAACTAAGGTGTAACCCAAGAAACAAAATAAATGAGTGGAAATAGGGGGATTCATGGATAATTTAACTATGCATTGTTTTAGGTGAGCTTGAACAGATATATAAGGAAGTTAATAAATCATACAAGATGTAATAAAGAAATTTAATTTTTAGTAGGATGGTTATTTACTAAGTGTCATAATTCTATTAAAATCATGGAACATTGATTCTACCAGATTCATAAGGGGTAAATTAGTTGTCAAAATTAAGGGAAAATTTAATTTCCTTAGCCTAGGTAGATGATGCAGGTTTCAATACATGTTTTGCATAAGAATACAAACCATCATGTTCATTACCTGGTAAAAATTTAAAGATAGGTCTTTGAGTTTTACAAAATTTATACAAATCACAGTTGAAGCATTGAAATGTTCACCAAGTTAGAAATGTTGGTTTCATATGTTTGAATACAGTTCAATCCAAATTAGAAAAAGCAATTCAAATAAAATTGCAACCAAGAAACATTGAAAATTCACATAACGGTCTAGTTGGATACAACATATTTGTAATCTATATTAAATCAATTTAAATAGTACCAACCTTAACATCCCAAGTCGAGGTAAACCAAAAGAATTGAGAACATGAATGGATGATTTTATATATTTCCCACAAAAACTTCAGGTTCACAGTCAACTCTGAAAATTGAGCTATTGAAGTCATCAAAAGTAATAAATGGATCATTTCCAATGGTAGTAGGGATGGTTTCCATTCCATCATCACCATATTTAAAAATATGTCTTGTAATTACTTCAATAATGACACCAAATTCAGGCCAAAGATGGTCTTTGACATAAAAAACTTGTTTCTCCATTGATGCCAATACATATGGTTCATCGGTAGTAAGAGTGTGAGTCATATCAATTACTCAAAATCCACAATCATCAATAAATGTGCCTTGCCTCGTCATCAAATAAAACCACTAGTATTTCATCATTATGACTCGTCCATGAGAATAATAATATAATATTATTATTTTTTCAACAACTCCATAATAACCTACATTTTCAAATCACAGTCTACTATCTGATGCACTAGCATAACAGTTTGTTATGGCATTAACCATAACACCATCATATTGTGTTCTCATATTCTTTGCTCGTTCAGTAATAATAAATTTGTATCCATTGATAACAATTGATTTACAGTCACGAACCACAATATTAGGACCAAAATCCAAAGCTCTTATTTCCTCAGAGACAGAGTCAGCAGACAAACTCAATAACTGAAATATAAATCAATATTAAACTTAATTAAATATTGTTTTAATTATTTTAAATAGTAATATTATTACCTTCAATTTTAACCAAGTAGAAAACTCTTTGCTATGCAAAGTCTCCCTCATTCTCAAAGATAAAGAACGATGCTTTATATTTATCATCACTTTATGTTCCCTGTAGATAAAAATAGGTATAGATTAATAGATATATATATATATATATAAGATATACATATTGAATTTACTTATAACATTTAGTCATCAAACAAATCACAGTTGAACAAAAATGTACGATGTGTCAT
The DNA here is from genome assembly GCA_963277665.1 of Viscum album. Taxonomy (NCBI): domain Eukaryota; kingdom Viridiplantae; phylum Streptophyta; class Magnoliopsida; order Santalales; family Viscaceae; genus Viscum; species Viscum album. Next base: position 185,675 of record CAUJRU010001196.1, on the reverse strand, counting down.
CTTCCTCTCTTCAAGGCTTAATGTCGTCAATGTATATGATCCAGGAATTCCTCCTATTTGAGGAAGTGATGGAAAACTGGGTTCAATTTTCTCATACTGTTCTTCTTCATTTCTCATTGGTCTTTTCATTCTTATCATAAGATCAGACAAATACATAGAGCAGAAATCCATACATTCTTGATCCAAGTAACCGTTCATGATAGAACCTTCAGGATGATTCCTGTTACGGACATAAGACTTTAATGTGTACATATTTCTTTTAGTTGGATACATCCAATGAAAAGAAATAGGTCCTACGAGAAGTATTTCAGTTGGAGTATGGACAGTCAGATGCAACATGTATGTGAAAAATGATAGAGGAAATATTTTCTCTAACTCACACAAAATTAATGGGGTATCTGCCAATATTTGTTTCAAGAAAGACTTGGACAACTTCTTAAAAAAAGATATCTAAACAAATGGAACAACTGAATAACAGGACACCCTTACATTATTGGAAAAAAGATGATGAATTGATATTGGAATCAACTCATGCAAAAGGATGTGATAATCATGAGTCTTTAAGGATTTTAGTTTCAACTCTCTTCTGTTGACCTGTTTAGATATGTTTCTTGAATATCCATCAGGAACTTTAATAGTCTCTAGTACTTCTAGAAATTGTTTTTTTTTTCTGTAGGTTTCATCACATAAGAAGCACATGAAACTTTTCATTTATTTTCACTGATACGCACAGGATGCAATTCTAGTCTAATGCCATAATCCACCAAGTCATGCTAAGACTGTAAATCATCTTTTTTCTTTCCCTTAACATTTAGAAGAATCGAAAGCAACATTTCACATATGTTTTTTTCAATGTGCATTACGTCTAAGAAACGACGTAACAAATTGGTTGGCCAATAAGGAAAATCAAAGAAGATACTTCTCTTCTTCCAATTGTAACAAGTTTCAGTGGAAACATTCTTTATCTTTCTAGATTTCATTTGACCCTTCCCGATTAAAAAACTGAAAACTTTCAATTCATTAAGCACATCAGTTCCAGACATACGCTGAGGTGGATCATCGGTCTCCATGGTATTGTCAATCTTTGACAATTATTTCTATATGGATGGTCCATTGGAAAGAATCATCGATGTCCCATAAAACTGAAACTACAACAATGTTTCAGTCTTCTGGATCGTGTATTCTTCATACAAATAGGACATGATAGTTTTCCCTTCATTCTCCATCCAGACATAATTTCATAAGCAGGATCTTCTACATAAGCGTAACACGCATCAGAAATATGTCTTTCGAACATGCATCGTATGTGCACACACCCATATCCCAAATAAGTTTAAACTCTTTTATTAAATGTTTCATGTATATGTCTATATCATTTCCAGGATCAGAAGGGCCAGATATGAGTATACTAATGAAAGTGAAAGGTTTTTTCATACAAAACCATGGAGGAAGATTATAAATGTGTATAAAAATCGGCCATGTGTTGTGCGACGTAAGCATCATCCCAAACAGATTAAAACCGTCACATGAAAGACCCAACCTCACATTACGCACGTCAGCTACAAAATTAGGATATCGAACATCAAATATCTGCCATACAAATCCATCTGTAGGGTGAACCAACTCATCATTAGTCTTCTTTCTCTCGGTATCATGCCATCACATTATTATTGATATTTCATTAAACATAAAAAAATTCTGGAGTCTAGGAATTAATGGAAAGTGCCACATTAATTTATGTGGAACACGAGATGGTGTTCCATCATCTTTTGGCTTCTAGCAGGATGTGCCAAATTTTATACAATCATTTCATTCAGAATTTCCCTCCCAGAATAAACTGTAATCTTTCGGGCAAGCATGAATTTTGTTTCTTGAAAATCCAAGTTCCTCAACTAACTTCCATTCCATATAGTGGTTTGAGGGAATATCTGCATCATCTAGAAGTAATTCCTTCAATAAGATAAGAATGTAATTGATGACAATATTAGAAATCTCATACATAGTTTTCCCATGAAACAATCAGATTAAAAATTCCTGCTTTTTCATTTTACCGCATTTTCGATATACTGTAGTTGTGGAAGCATCATTCAATTTTTTTCACCGTGAAAAAATCATCATTTTCATTAGACGCATCATGTGTACTCATATCGAAATATTCTTGGGTCAGAATCCTTTCTTTTTCATGATGATGAATAAACAGAAACCATTCATATAACAAATTCTCCAATCCAGTCCTCTCATTTGGATCATCAGTAATTTGAGATGTCATTTTCTCCCCATTATGATACCACACAGAGTAGTTTACTTGAAACCCATATTTTTTTATGTGGTAGTTGAATTCTTCATGGCTCAACCAAGTTCTTCCAACACACTTGTAACTAGGGCAGTGTATGTGACCACTATTTGAAGCATTGTGAAATGAAAAATCTAAAAATCTCTCTAAATTGTTTTGAAAATCGCTTGAGATCTGATCGGTTTCATACATCCAACTTCTATCCATTCTGTAAAAATAATTGTTATAAGTCATTTCGTCAGAAGCAATTCAATAAGATTGAAGTTTCATCGAAAATATATTTAAGTAAACGAGAATTGTTCACTTTATATGAAACCATAACTCACACACTACTCTATATAAGAATCATAATATAAAGGATAGAGAAAATACTATATTTATAAAAAAATATCTTTGAAGAACTATACATGAGTGTACAAGATCATGTACACTTGTGGAGAAGAATTATTCAGGAGTTTAGTAAATTTTAGATCGAAGAAATTTTATATTTTAGTAGATTATTTGAGTGATCACATACATTGCCCAAGGGGGTGGGGTGTCCAGGGGGTGCAGGGTGTCCAGGGGGTGGCAGGGCTGTCCAGGGGGGTCAGAGGGTGTCCAGGGGGGTGGGGGCTGCCTAGGGGGGTCAGGGTGTCTAGGTGGGCGGGCTATCCACGGGGTGGGGAGGATGTCCAGGGGGGTATGGGGTGTCTAGGGGGGTGGGTGGGCTGTCCACGGGAGTGGCAGGGATGTCCAGGGGGTCGGGGGTGTCCAGGGGGTGGGGGCTTTCTAGGGGGTGATGTACAAGGGGTACGAAGTGTCTAGGGGGGTGAGCGGGGTGTTCAAGGGGTGGGGGTGGGGCTGTCCAGGGGGGTACGGGGTGTCTAGGGGGTGGTTGGGCTATTCATGGGGGTGGAGGGGCTATCTAGGGGGTACGGGGTGTCCGGGGGGGGGGGCATCCACAGGGGATGGTTGGGCTATCGACGAGGGTGGCGGGGCTGTCCAGTGGGGTCGGGGTGTCAAGGGGGGGGCTTTCCTGGGGGTGGGGGCGTTTGGGGGGATGGGGGTGGGTGGGCTATCAACAAGGGTGGGGGGGATGTCCAGGGGGTACGGGGGTGTCCAGGGGTGGGTGGTCTGTCCCACGGGGGTGGCGGGGTTGTCCAGGGGGTCGGGGTGTCCAGGGGTGGGGGGGTTTCTTTCCAAGGGGTGGGGGGCTGTCCAGAGGGTACGAGGTGTCCAGGGAGGTGGGCAGGCTGTCCAAGGGGGTGGCGGGTCTGTCCAGGGGGGTACAGAGTGTCCAGGGGGTGGGCGGGTTGTCCACGCACTACTACAAATAGGGCTTTTAATAGTGTTAAAAACCGCCTTTAACAGCGCTAAAAAGCATTGTTAATCACGATGAAGATAAGGGGGGTCCCCTTTATCAGCGCTCAAAATAGAACTGCTAAAGGGGGACCTTTATCAGCGCTAAAAAACGCTGATAAAGGACCCCCTTTATCAGTTCTTGCTTAACATTGATAAAGGACCATCTTTATCAGCATTTTTTTAGTGCTGATAAATTTTCCCTTTATCAGCATTATTTTTAGCGCTGATAAATGGATAATATATCAGCGCATAATAGCACTGATAAATACCACCTTTATCAGGGCTATTTTGAGCACTGATATATTAGAAATTTATCAGCTCTTAATTAGCTCTGATAAAGTCCAAATTTCTTATGCAAACCCAGCACCTGCACAACACCTGCACACCTCAGACAGCACCTGCACACACAACACAAACAACACCTACACACAAAGCATAGAAGAAAATAAATGTTATATACATTTACTTGAAATCATTAATACAAAACAACACACTACTATATACATTTCAAACAATGTTTAATTTGGTTACAATTACAATTATCTAACAAATAGTTAAAAACATTAATGTTTCATCCTTTTGGCATCCATGATCCACTCTAAAAAAATTTCGTCCATGGTATTAGTGTCAAACAAAGCATTCGAACTCAGGAAAAATATTTCACCTATATAAGAAAACAAATATTATGTTAGTGATACAATAATGAAATAAATTAAACATTAATATGAAAGAATACATTAATAAAATGTCAATTGTTACCTGTTACAACCTTTACATGTCTATATTTCCTTGGACTGAATTAATATTTTAGAAGAGGCTCAACATGATTCATTGACTTATAAATATTATTTTGTTAAGATTACATGGATAAGAAAAGAAGAGGAATAAATTTCAACAACAATATGGAATCCAAAAGGTTTCATTTATTGAAAATAAAAAAGGGAGGAATCTCCACGGGTTATACAATATGACACATACATGATGGTGTATTCAATTTCATAGGAGTATTCAATTTTAGAATAAATTCTAACATTTTCCTAGTGATACCACCATCCTAGATAGGTTATAAACCTAATAGTTACATATATCAGGAGCCTCTAAGAGTGTACTCTCCCATGCCAGGTCAAAGGGAATGAGTGCTAGCGTGTCTGCATCAGATATTGGGTCCAACCTTGCTTGGAACCTGACCACTTATGCCTCTCCAAGGACCCCACACAATATCTAAGGTCCCGTTGAAGGTATGAAAGGAATGTATTTCTCAATTTTAGAGAGAGCCTGATGAGAACCTACACAATTAGATAGGTCATGATCATACCAGTTCACTTTTCTCTTGATCTCCTAGTTCTTTAGTGTGATTATCCAACCCCCCCCCCCTCCCCGAGACAACCCCCTGGACAGTCCCCCCTCCCACCACTCCACCTGTAGCCCCCTCCCTCCTCCTGGACAACCCCCTCCCCTTGCAGCCCCCTCCCTACCCCTGGACACCCCCTCCCACCACTCCACCTACATCCCCCCTCCCTCCTCCTGGACAAACCCCCCTCCCTCCCCTTGCAGCCCCCTTCCTTTCCCTGGATATCCCCCTTCCCACCTCCTAGATATCCCCCCCACCTCCTCTCCTGGACAGCCCCTCTCCCCTCCTGGACACCCCCTCATTCCTAGACAACCCCCCTCCCTCCCCTCCCCTCCCCGAGACAGCCTCCTCTCTACCCCTAGACAACCCCCCCTCCCACCACTCCACCAGCAGCCCCCCCTCCCTCCTCCTGGACAACCCCCCTGCATCCCCCTCCCTACCCCTAGATAGCCCCCCCCCCCCCCCTCCTCCCACCACTCCACCTACAGCCCCCTTCCTCCTCCTGGACAACCCCCTCCCTCCCCTTACAGCCCCCACCCTTTCCCTGGACAGCCCCCTTACCACCTCCTGGACAGCCCCCCTCCTCTCATGGACAACCCCCCTCCCCTCCTGAACACCCCCTCCTTCCTGGACAACCCCTCCCTCCCCTCCTCGAGACAGCCCCCCTAGACAGCCCCCTCTCTACCCTTGGACAACCCCCCTCCCACCACTCCACCTGCATCCCCCTCCCTACTCCTAGACAACCCCCCCTCCCTTCCCTTGAAGCCCCCCTCCCTTTCCCTGGACATCCCCCTTACCACCCCTTGGACAACCCCCTCCCCTCCTGGACAGCCCCCTCCCCTCCTGGACACCCCCCTCCACTCCCGGACACCCCCTCCTTCCTGGACAACCCCCCTCCCTCCCCTCCCCAAGATATCCCCTCTGGACAGAACAAAAACATATTCTTTTGCAAATCTATAGTGAACTTTAACCATCAAAAACCAAATGATATCTTTGGAAAATGAAATAAAATCAACTGCAAATCTATCAATGACAATAGTAACAATAATAATAATAGATTTTAGTGGGTATGACCAAATGAACATATTGTCGAAAAAAACTTTTCAGTTATAATAAGAGGAAGAAACCCTTGAAATTTTCAGAATTAAGCCATTGTATCCAAAATGGAAGCTCTCACGTTGCACCAGCAGCAGTGGGATTAAGAGCAGTGAAGGTGGGAATATGAGTTGACGGAGCAAGCTGAATACTGAAAACACACCACTAACATGTTGCGCAGCATGGAGAAAGTGACGCAACAAGAGGGGGAGTGACTTACATTGGAAATGATAATGACTGAGACGCAGGCAAAGGAAGAAGATCGGTTGATGTTGGCTACGGAGGAGACTGGCACGTTCTGAGAGAGGTGGAAACAGGGAGATGAATGGGAGAGATGTGATCGGGATTCCGGTTGCATATTTGGCGGAAAATGTGACTGAAACTGAGCAAGAGGATCCGTCTACACTTTGTTTGCCACGGGACCACGTGCGATAGTCGGAAAGTATGGAGAAACTAGAAAATCACGCGTATGGACTCGAAGAAACTGCAGAAGACAACACTCGATCAACAGCGATCATGGAGGATACAACACAGGAGTGAGAACAACATGGAGAATGTGATCATAGTCACATGAGATGGGAACCAAGTTGCCCAAGGAACTGAAAAACCTTTTTTCGATAAAAGGGAACTGAGGAGATGGGACACATGAGTGGAAACATGCGAGAACTTAGCCATAAAATATGTCTTTACTTTCATTCAGACCGCGGATGATTATGAATCAGTGTTGTTTAATCCAATGGTACCGGCTGACGTTCTTTTTCGGAGGAAAAAACCCCATTGATGGAACCACACCATCACTCTTGAGACAGTGAACTGCAACAGCTTCTTATTTTAAGTACTTGGGTGAAACTTTTGGAAAAAACCTAGCATAGAATGCATGGCTTCTATAACCTACATTTGAGTGAATTTTAGTCTTATCTTTTTGGATTTTATTCATGTCTTTGATGGACTAAATGAAGATATTAAAGTCTATTTAAAAGGAAACATGGTGATCTTGTTAAAGGCTCAAAACAGTCTTTTCATGTTTTCTGATCTACCTCGACATTTCGGTTAACATCAATGCCCCCTACCCCTGGACATCACCCCCCCCCCTCCCACCACTCCACCTACATCCCCCCTCCCTCCTCCTGGACAACCCTCCCTCCCTCCCCTTGCAACCCCCTCCCTTTCCATGGACAACCCCCTTCCCACCCCCTGGACAGCCCCCTCCCCTCTTGGACAGCCCCCCCTCCCCTCCTGGACACCCCCCTCCACTCCTGGACACCCCCTCCTTCCTGAAAAACCCCCTCCCTCCCCTCCCTGAGACAGCCCCCCTGGACAGCCCCCTCCCTACCCCTGGACAGCCCCCCTCCCACCACTCCACCTGCAGCCCCCTCCCTCCTCCTGGAAAACCCCCTCCCTCCCCTTACATCCCCCTCCCTTTCCCTGGACAACCCCCTTACCACCCCCTGGACAGCCCCCCTCCCCTCCTAGACACCCCCTCCACTCCTGGACACCCCCACCCACCCTCCCACCTGGACACCCCCTCCCTCCTAGTTCTTTAGTGTATACCCATTAATAACCTTCTTTATCCAACTATATTTTCATCATCTATTTGATAATGGAATAAATATTATTCATACACCATCATTCACTAATATGAATTATAAAATCATATATATTTTGAAGAGATACAGTTCAACAAATCAAGGAAAAACACCAAATAAAAAATATATTGGAGGAATAGAAATGAAATTTCACATAACATTATCAAAAATATAATTTAAAAATACATAAAGTAGAAACATAGATATGTTATGACACAAATGGAGGGTGCCAATCCTATGGAAAGTGGGAGAAGGGATATATATATATATATATATATATATATATATATATATATAAGTAGTGGGGATACATTTTATTGAATTCAGTTTCTGGTAAAAAACATCTCATTCTGTAGATTTCATCCACATGCCAGGATTGAGGGTCAAAATTGATTTATTTGAGTGTCCTCAAAACTCTTCTAGATCAGAAATTATTTCTTCCATTAAACTCATATATCATCAGTAATTTTTCCAATAGATGTATTCTACTACAATGTTGGTGTAGAGGAAAAGTGTGTTTCTTAGAAATCTAATGTGAGAAAGGTAAATGATGCATATGTTGGATCTTTATGACATTAAATAAGATATATTGGTCCTAAAATTGAACTAGAATATAATTATTGGGCCTTTACATGGGCTTGTAATTGGTTTGATTGGTTGGAACTTTCGATACCTCACTACAGACCCACTTCAAGCTACTTTAGAAGTGATCTACCCATTGTATATTATCAGTATTGAATGGAATTGAATGGATATCTGTCTGGACACCCCCTCCCTTCTGGAAACACCCCCTCCCTCCCTTCCTATACACCCCACTCGTGGACACCCCCTTGGACACCCCCTTCCCTTTTGGACACCCCCCACTCCTGAACACCCCCTAGATAGCCCCCCTCCCTCCTAGACACCCCCACCCACCCTCACACCTGGACACCCCCTCCCTCCTGGACACACCCCTTCCGGAACACCGCCCCCACTCCTGGACACCCCCTCCCTCTTGGACACCCCCACCCACATATAAGGGAAACTAATTAGAAAATTTAAAATCCAATATATTGTTCCCATCAAGCTTTTAAGATGCTCGTGAGTGGATTGAATGACTATGCATTGGTCGAATTCCACACTATCGACCATTGTAGTCCAATGAGTTATGCTTTACTATAAAGACAAATCATTTCTAAAACCATTCTTCATAACCTAAGGATATAAAACATAATAAAGGGTAATCATATATGCTCAATAAGTGTAAACAAGGGAGATATCAATGATCATATATGGATAACATAATTATTAGTAATTCACCTTCATCCTATTTGTGTACAATCTTCCATCAGGTATGTTGCCCATTCATTTCTAAACACATCTATATCATCTTGTGAATATGAGTTTTTGCGACAGTCATGGTAGTACTGAAAAAATATAAATACACAAAGGATTAATAAATATTTTAAATGAACTCATAATTATTTTCAAAAATACATCATCAGGGATGCTAGTTTGTTGATGAAATAGGATCTCTTTCATAAATTTACAAACATAATAACCACAGTCTTTTCCATTTGTTTGTTTTGGACACTGTAGAAATATCTACAAAAATAAGTAATTTGTTTTGATATGTGTTTGGATAGTGCAATGTTATTATATATACCAGGATATTTTTCCAGTTGTAGATCTTGTAGGCGTTCTTATCCTTAGGCCTTGGATTCATTCCATGAAGTAGACGGTATTGATACACTGCCCTATCATAACATAATCCTCATTAAAAGATAATATAAATTATATAACTAGATGTTTAGTTTTAAAATGTTGGATCTAGTGTATTACAAATTAACAAACGCCATCATGCGTGGTCGGTTTGTTACATATCCATGCATTGAATCCAGAAAATAAATCTTTGGAGTATCCAAATTGACTGCAATCAGCATCCAATGCTGCCTAAAAACACAAAAAGGAATAAGTAAAGAAATAAATGAAAATATAGTTGATATGATTAAATTGTAGAGTTTTACCCCTGCATCGTTGCTATTAAAAAGAGTTTGTCGTCCGTAATTTTTTTTTCAAACAATTTGAGCAGGGATGACATTATTGTAGCCTATTTATCAGAATCTATTTCCTGTTTTGAAGAGCTGATGTGAGGAATAACGAGTCCAAATTTTGTTCATGGGGAAATCCCTTCAATTTTTTTTTCATATATATGCCTAAAAAAATATGAAATTTATTTAGTCATAATTATCAGAGTATATCAGCTTTTGTAAAATCAAATAATGAAAACATACCTCATGTATACATGTACAACTAAGGCGCCTATCCATTCATACTTGAGGATTTCATTTACATTTTCAGCACTAATGAAATCTGATTCTTCCTCTTCGTGCATATTTTTTTCAAAATCAACTGTATGAGCATTTCCTTCTATCAACTTTGTATCCACATGAGCCTGCAATGATATTAACTGTGGATATAGAACGGGTGGGGTGAAGGTGCTCTCAGTAGACTGTTTCAATCGGTTGGTTGATCCTTGAGATATTTTTGAGCTGATATTTCGTTTCACCCCCTTCTCTTTGTCGTTCTATAATAACATTCATCGGTTCATACCTTTTTTCATTAAATGTTAAAGGTCCAGCTTGAAAAATAAATTGGAAATTGATACCTCCTTGTCGACATGTTTTTTTACAAGAATTTTTGGCCATGAGATAAATGTTCCAACAACTTGTTCAACCGTATGAATGTCGTCATCGTCATTTGGAATAGGTAGCTTGGCACTCGGCTCATTAGCTATATTAATTGACACTCTGAAATGATCTGTTGGAAGTTGTCTATTGTGTAGCATGTCGTTCTGTGTATTGAACATTGTAGCCCTCACTACAAGGCGATAGGTGGGAGTTGATAGATATAAATCACAATCATTTTCACCCTATAGAATATTAGTACATGAAAGGTATCAGTGTCTATGTGATTCACATTTCACAGAAACAATTATTAAAACATTTATTACCTCAGCTAAGTCAGGTTTTTTAGGGGAATGGATCACCTCAAAGCTGGTGGGGGTGGGGCGGGATCATCACGCACGGGTTGTTGTTGAGTTCTTTCTTCTCTTTGCTTCTCCCCCATCAAACTTTCTATCATCTATCTCTGGTATTGTAATTCTTCTTGAAAAATAGCTAATTTTTCTTGCATCTTTTCCATTTTTTCATTTTGATCCTCCGCTTGTTTTTGTTTTTGAAAATATGTTCGGGGTGTCACCCCAAAACCCACACCTCTGATGCAGCCATACTGTTCTGGCTACTTCAAGGCCGCTGAAAGTATGTCTACATCTGGTGCAGGGGTTTTTGATTCCTGTGATTATGTCAGATAGAAAATATAAGAAAATAAGTAGTCATTGTTATGTAATAGTGATTTAAAGAAAATAAAAATTATATTATGTCATACTTACACATGTTTCCCACACTTTTTGTGTGTTTTCATCTATTAGTATCCCCTCTTTATTTACACGAGCCTCCTTCCATAGCACATGGCGTGGGATGGATATGGATTTCGATTTTGATTCATCCATCTGCATATAAACAGAGAAACATGGTTATGGTATTCTTTTATGTCACATAAAAGTTGTGCGGTAGATTTAAAAGTCATACAAATTTTTCCTCAAGTGAAGCGTACCCCATCCTTGATTTACGGTAAGGGTACGCTGGTTTTGTTGCACATTGTTTATTTTCAGCACTCAGTTGTTGTTTCATAAATAAAAAACTATCAAAGTGATGAATACAAGTAACGTCAAATAATATATTACCCCACACAATGTACTTGAAAATTCTGCTCCCCACGACGGTTGCTAAACGCATCCAACGCTCCTTGGGATATCAAGTGTGCATAAAGAGGAGGTGTGCCAGGATTGATTTTCCCTTTAGCATCTTTAAGATGATATTTGGTTAAAATTGTGCGGAAACCTCTATGAATCCTTCCTGAAACTCTTAATACATATTCCTTGTGCAAGGAATCTACTATAAATGCACTCTGCAATGGATGATGAAGAGTAATTCAATGTTTTAGTATTTTATTTTATTTTAATAAATTAAAAAAATGATATCATAATGTTACCGTAATCTCTTCCCACATTATTGTCTTAATCCCGGTGACAGATGGTGCCATGACTGTACATCAATCGGTACGCATTGCCAAGTGACGATTCCAATATAGCTACTAAAGATGGATTTGTTGGGGTTAACATATTGGCCTCGCTTATTCCATCCCACCTCAAATTTGATGCCTTTTGCTTTTTCCTTAAGGATTTTGGCTAACACTGTCAAACTACGGTGCTCGTGTTTTTTTTTTGCGCTGTTAGGGTTTCATTTCCTTCCATTTCCTCAGAAGTATCATCATTATGTTCCTCTGAAGTGCTAGCATCGACACTGGGACCATCAGCAACAGGTTGAGAAACATGTTGTACCTCAGCACTGGGACCAGCAACAACAGGTTGAGAAACATGTTGTTGCTTTGCACTGGGACCACCACCAGCTGGTTCAAAGACCTTTTGTGCCTTGGGATTGGGCACATCAGTAGGTTCAGAAGTCATTATCTGCAGAAGTGGTTTAACATTTAATTTATATTACATAAAATTAGCAACGAACAGATAATAACATAACATAACACAATGTATATTACAATAAATAAATAACTCGATTATTGTACTCTCTTTTTTTTAAAGCCTGAATAGATTTGACCCCTCTATCGACTATGTAAATCCCTTCATTGTGGACTCCTCTGACATACAAAATTCCATCTACATTGGGACTATTGAGAAATTATTGTGAAGTCCCTATAAAAGGGTCATCCTCCGTTGAACTTTCATCTGACCCTTCAGTTGTTTTGGTCGATAACAGAACAATTGACCAATTTTAGTTTGCGGGGTCTGGAATATAAAATACTTGTACTACCTGTGATTCCATTATAAATGGTTTGTCTTTCTCCCCTTCCTTACTGAAATCAACTTTCATGAATCCTAATTCATCTATTTTAACAGCACTCCTGTTATCAACCCACTTGCATTGAAAAATCGGCACTTTAAATTTCTTATAATACAACTCCCATATTTGTTTGATGATGCCAAAGTATGACATATTCGCATAAATTGGATTTCTGCCCTTAGCATCGGAAACATGCATCGCTTCAGCCACAAGTGTAACCCCACTATTCTGCATGGTATTGTCTTCATCATGTTCATTAGTATAGAATGTATAACCATTAATTGCATAAGCATTGTAAGATAATACATACACACTTGCTCCTTTGGCTAGCCATCAAAGTCATTATGAAATTGAGTCTGGATTTTCATCTAACTTCTTAAAAATATAGTCGTGAAACCATCCTATAAACTGTCGATTATGTGTATCTGATATCCATTTTTCATCCCTAGAAGGATTCAAATGCCTAAGAATTTCTTTTTGGGTTTGAACATATGGGTCAAAATCGAAACTATTATGAAAAACGTAAAGGTGAGCCTACTCCTGATCTGTAATATTGATTGTGACAACCTCTCTTCCCGAAATCCTTCACCCTCAAGCTGCCCAGTGTGATGAGATTTTGGTAGGCCAACATTTTCCACACCAGACAGGTATTCGGTACAGAATTCAATGGATTCCTCAATAATATATTTCTCTGTAATACAACCCTCTGGCCGACTTTGATTTTTGACATACCCTTTCAAAATCTTTATATATCGTTCAATGGGGTACATCCATCTATAATGTACAGGACCACATAGTCGAATCTCTCTCACCAAATGAACCATAAAATGAACCATCATATCGAAAAATGTTGGCAGGAAAAACATTTCCAATTCACATAATATAACGGCATTTTCTCTTTCCATAGTTGGCAATTTCGCCGGGTTTATAACTTTGTTGCATATAGATTTGAAGAAGAAACAGAGCTTCGTTAATGTATGGAGGACATTCATGGTAAAAATGAAATGTAAAGCAATAGGAATTAGATCTTGCATCAAAACACGGCAGTCATGTGATTTCAGACCCTTTAATTTTAAATCACTCATTGACACGATGTTCTTGATATTTGATGAATACCTCTCTAGAACCTTTACGTCATTCAAGAAGTTGCAAAACTGATATCTCTCCTGCCTAGAAAGAGTGTAAGTAGTCGGAGGAATAAATGTTCATTTTTCACCCTTCACTGGTGCCAACTCTTATCATATTCCCATCTCAACCATGTCCAATATAGCCTTAATTCCATCCTTTGTTTTTCTGGGTTCATTTAGTAATGTGCTGATGACACCATCACATACATTTTTTTCAACATACATAACATAAAGAAAATATCTGACATATAGACAATTCCAGTATGGTAATTCAAAAAAAACTGATCTCTTTTTCTAACCGGTTTTCGTAAGTTTTTTCAAAAACGGTTTACCAAAATTAGTTTCCACATATTTTACTTTCTCAAACAATTGATCACCTATTAGTAGAGACGGTGTTGTACGTTCTTCTGAACTTCTTTCGAATGATGTCGTCCAAGATCGGTACTTATGGCATCGGGGTAGAAATATGTGATGTCCTAGAAACACGGTTTTCAATGAATGTTTCAACTTAATTGACTGTGTACCTTGTTCGCAAACGGGACACCCTTGAGTTCCTTTAATGTTATATCCTGACAAATTTCCATAAGTAGGAAAGTCATTTATCATCCCGTAAAACATGGCTTTTAAAGTGAAATCTTCATTTTTGTAAGCATCATACAACGTAACACCTGAATCCCACAATATTTTCAAATCCTCAATCAATGGAGCCAAATAAACATCAATATCATTACCCAGTTGTTTTGGTCCTGATATAAGCATAGATAACATGATGTATTTTCATTTCATGCATAAACATGGTGGTAAGTTATAATTTACCAACATAACCGGTCATGTACTGTGACTGTTTCTTTGAAAACCAAAAGGATTCACCCCATCTGTAGATAATGCCAGACAAAGGTTTCTCGGCTCATTTCCAAATTCAGGATACTCATGATCAATTCTCTTCCACTAAGGAGAGTCTGTCGGGTGACGTAGTTTCCCATCTTTAATTATTGTATCTGCATTCCATGTCAATTGTCCTTCAGTCTCCTCACTTCCATATAGGTGCTTAAACCTTGGAATGATTAGAAAGTACCATACAACTTTCGTAGGACTGGAATCGTCTTTCTTGTATTGAGAAGCACCAAACTTTGGGCATTCTTTAAGTGATTTTTGGTCCTTGTGAAACAATATACAGTCATTCGGGCAGGCATGTATTCTTTCAGAGATCATACCCATTGATCGTAGCATTCGTTTAGCATCATGTGTTCGGCTTGGGAGATCATTATCTTCTGGGAGCATGTCATTCATGAGAGCAAGTAGTTCCATAAAACTGGCATCACTCCACCCGTTTCCAGCTTTCAAATTATATAGCTTCGGTATGGCTGACAATGTTGTATATTTAGTGCAACCAGCATACAATGGCGTTTTTTCACAAGTCTTTAACTTCTCAAAAAAATTTGGGAAATCACAAAGTTCATCTTCAACTGTCCTTGTCATTTCCTCAATACGGTCTTCATCATCATTCACATATGTAATCACATCCTCCATACGATCGTCTTCATTGTTCACTCTTGTAATCAAATCAGATGATCCATAAAATTCCGTGTTATCCAAGCCACTACCTACATTAATTTTTTTCTCATGTTTATTTCAACATGTATAGATTCGATCTATTCTGAGACAGATTAGGTGTTCTTCCAACTCCTTTGGACTAATTTGTCTTGAATAAGAACAGTGTAAACAAGGACAAAGGATTTGAGAAGGGTCACATGCATGATATTCTGCAAACTTGATAAACTATTTCACACCATCTTCATATTCTTTTGTCAACTGATTGGCATTCATCCATTCTTTATTCATATTCATCGTCTTTATGGGTTCAATCTCAAACTTGCCTAATATTATGTTTTAATTAATCAAGTAGCATTGTTTGGGTTTTATAAAAAAAATCATGGTACCATAGGGAATTAACGATGCCTTACAGGGCTATCAAATTGGTGTTGTTTCCAGAGATGAGGTAGCCTTTTAGTTTTTTAGGATTTCAATTTTTGAATTTTATTTCTTTATTTTAATTCCACATTTTACGCTGTGTATTTTGTGCTGTTAGTTTTCAGGTTTTCAAATATTTACATGCACAACTACAACACACGATCAAAGAAAAAATGCATCATTGATTCAGAAAATAAGTCAAAACCAAGCCTAGAGTTCAACAAAGATAGAGCAATGGTAGGGGAATAACAAAATCAAATTCTACAAAGATATCAGGGGTTTTGAACACTCCTTGACTATGGGTGCCTATCAAATACATGATTGTAACTGAGCATCCTAGAACCCCCCATTGCAGCAAACCACTTCAAAATCAAACCTACAATCATCTCGATGATCACAAGCACTGTGCAATTCATTGGACTTCCACATAAAGATCCAAACAAGATTATTTGACTAGGGTGTCCATAAAGTGTCTCATAGAGTCCTCCAGTGAAGTGGTTTTCTAGGATTCAGTGGAATTGCACTAGTAACAAAGTGGTGGTGCCATTGAAATGGGTAAAGTTTGGATTGATATTCAATGGTGGAAGAACTACAACATGGAAAACAAATGGCATATCAATCATGCCAACAACCGTAACACTATACAAACACACAATCGTGCTCACAATCGCAACACCATACAAACCAAACAATCACAATTTCAGATTTTACAAAGCATCCCTTATTCAATTTTGTTTGTTAATTCAGGAGTTATCACAGAATTTTTATCATCCTGGGGCGTTCATTCATAATTCAAGTATACGTAAATTACCAATTTTTTATATTTAAATGTTCAACAGGAACCAACCAACATGCAATTCCTTTAGTGCACAAACAAGGACCACCAACAGCCACGATTTTCAAGAGGGCGTTTAGCCCATACATTTCACATTATAACCATCAATATCAAATAGTAATAACATGCGAACAAAATTAAACCAATTAGTAATAGCAGAAAACTCACCGCGAAGGTGTCGTTCAGCACACGCCAGAGGTGCATTCGCGGTAGTGGAGAGGCGCGCAGTAGAGGAGATTTCCAAGTGAAAAGAAAACATAAAATGAGAACTCATATGTTATACCTATCCAAAATAGGTCCAATGAGATTTAGAAATGGGAAATGTCTGGTTAAACATCATTTAAACCTATATATGATGATCCATGAAACCCATCCATTTAAGGGCACAATTTTTTCACTAAACATGTCATCAGGTTCATGGTGATACCCACCATGATCCTGATCCAAAGTGCTCCCACCATCGTAAACGCCTATTGTAACACATCATCTAGTAGTCCAACAACCCACTTGGTGTGGTTTACAACTAACCAAACCAAAACACATATGAAAAAACCCTCCAAAATTTAGTACTAGTTGTTATATTTTATTCCAAAGAGAATCAAACAAGTCTCTACTACTTATGAACAAGGCCCTAACACGCTGACTTTCCCTAAAAAAGTCCCAGTCATACCTCAAAATGAACCTATCATACCAAATATAAAGTAACCATTTCCCTCTGTTGTCTACAACATATAATCTCAGGAAAAACACTACCACTACATTTTTACACATGATTCAATCCTTGAATCGTGTGAAGAAATAGGTTCACCCCCTAAATAATGCGATGAATGGGTTTCACCCCCAAAATCACATAATGAATCATGATTTAACTCATGAATCACCTTTGGATCACATCAAGATTATCCTGATCATTCTGTAAACATATAAAATTTATGTGGGAAAATCTAAATATGGTATTTATGTGGGACCAGATAAATCAGATTCACCAACTCAACGACATACAAATTCCATATCAACCATCCAATAACCAGTCCTATTATACTGAAGACCCTTGTAACATGAGGGTCATACCTCCATAGTGAATGATCCATCTATTATCATAGATATTTAATATATGTGATCATATTTATCATACCAAATCTCTAACATGAAATATCAAGTGCCACATATTTCTCGATCACTGAAATATTATACCCATCACCCATTGAAATTCATCTGAAATGAAAGTCGCACCCTCAACAACCATTGGTTCACTCCCCGCTACATTTTTACCTTATACCACTTATCGAACATCACCTCAACATGTTCTATCACCAAATGTGTGCTTCTTCTCCTAATCCATGATCATTTATCCAAAAAAACACCCGTCTAGGATTAACTCTCAGATCAAACGTGGCACTATATTTGATCCATTTGTGATGTATCCTCCACCATATAGATTGAAATTTTCTATTTCATCCAAAACCCCAAGAAATTGAGTCTAAAATAATTTCTTCAACTCCATTGGTCCTCAGCTCACACTTTACATCTCACCGACTTAAAATTTAAATGGGTACCACGCATAACCAGCGTGTACCATTCTCACCTCGTCCAATATAATGGGTGTACAATATTGTACCACCTAATTAAATTACATGACCCATGATCCCACAAGTAGAACACCATTTTTTTATACTAAAATACCATCTCCATGAGATACTCTAATTAACCTGATCTATAAACTTACCGATGTACACCCCATGAAACCGCACGAGCCAGTCTCCAGAACAGTGATCAACAACCCTTGTTATCTAAATAATGCATGTCTAGACATGTGTAAATCTCTGTGATACCCTGAATTATCACCCAACTTGGACTAACCTGAGTCCTATCTCATCTATATTAGGATCACATGCCAAATCCCATGACCATGATCCATGGTATGTCAATCATCAAAACAAAGAACCTCCATGCTACTTTCCAACAAGATTAACATTATTAAAATTTTCATGAAAACCGCACTAATGTCTTTCACCCAGTATCGTCTCAAAATCACATGTGTCCATCCCTAATCTAATAGCCACTCCACTAAGAAACACATCAAAAAAAACACAGGGCTAGGAATCACACTAATCTTACCCTCGAAACAAACCTTGATACCAAAAACATCGACACTTCAGGTGCCCTTCTCAAAAATATTCCAAGGAATCTTAATTCCTATTAAATCTGAAGTCAATGAAATTACCCATACCTTCCACATTCCTAATGTCTAAGCCATCACCAAGGCATATATCTCATACTTGGTATGACACCACTTATGCTAATCACAACTCAAAGCATATACCTTTGTTTCATGTTTATAAATAATTCACAAGCCTAGGATAACCCCTAACATATTTTACCTTTATAAAACTCATTTAATCTCCTCCATAATACCCGAAACACTAAAAAAAATTGATCCATATATCAAAGTAATCAACTCTTCTTATAAACCATTAAGGGTTACCAAGTATGAGGGATTGTGGTGGAGGCAGCGGCGGTAGAGGCAGTCACGGGGGAGGCAGCGGTGGCAGAGGCAGTGGCGGTGGAGGCAGCTGCAAAGGAGGTAGCCGCGGCGGAGGCAGCCATGGAGGAGGCAGCTGCGGAAGAGGCAGTCGTGGAGGAGGCAGCCGCAGAGGAGGCAGCAGCAGCAGAGGCAACGACGACAGAGGAGGATGACGGTCGCAGCGAAGGAGGAAAACCCAGCGGCGGCAGAGGAGGAGGAGGAGGAGAGGTCACGATGGAAAAGGGGTCAGGTTCAGCTTCCGCGAAAGCTTGAACGTGTGTGAGAGAGGAGGGGCCTGTTAGGGTTCTTAAATAAAAACCATTGGAACCTTTATTAGTTCTCATTAAAAGCGCTGATAAAGGTATGTTTTATCAGCACTAAAAAAGTGATGATAAAATACCTATTTATCAACGCTATAATTCTTTATCAGCGCTAAAAAAGCACTGATAAAAAATCTATTTATCAGCGCCATAATTATAGCGCTGATAAATACTTATTTTATAAAAGTATAATTCTAATAATTTATTTATATTCTTATATATTTATTTAAAATGGCATATAAGACAAATATATATTTATTTATTAATAATTATAACAATAAATAGTATATATTTATAAATATTGGTATATAATTGTTAATGAATACAAAAAAAATTATTTTTGATTATAAATATTATAATTTTATATAAATTAAGAATAAAAAAGTTTATCAGCGTTAATAATAGCATTGATAAATGTTCTCTTTATCAGCGCTAAAAAAGCGCTGATAAAGGTTACACCTTTATCAGTGCTTATTTTAGCGCTGATAAAGGTTAGCTTTATCAGCGCTTTATGTTTAGTGCTGATAAAGGGCAGTGATTCCCTTGCCCTATTTTGTGGTAGTGACGGGGGGTGGTCGGGCTATCCACGGGGGTGGCGGGGCTATCCAGTGGGGTCAAGGATGTCTAGGGGGTGGGGGGCTTTCCAAGGGGTGGGGGTGTCCGGGGGGATGGGGTGTCTGGGGGTGGTGGGCAGGTGTCCAGGGGGGTGGGCGGGCTGTCCACGGGGGTGGGGGCTGTCCAGGGGGTACGGGGTGTCCGGGGGGTGGGCGGGCTGTCCACGGGGGTGGCGGGGCTATCCAGGGGGGTCGAAGTGTCCAGGGGGTGGGGGATATCCAAGGGGTACAAGGTGTTCAGGGGTGGGCGGGCTGTCCAGGGGGTGCCAGGGTTGTCCAAGGGGGTACGGGGTGGGTGGGCGGGCTGTCCACGGGGGTGGAGGGGCTGTCCCGGGGGTACGGGGTGTCCAGGGGGGTGGGCAGGCTGTCCACATGGGTGGGGGCTGTCCAGGGGGTACGGGGTGTCCAGGGGGGGTGGGCGGGCTGTCCACGTGGGCGGCGGGGCTGTCTAGGGGGGTCAAGGGGTCCGGGGGGGAGGGGGGGGGGGCTGTCCACGGGGGTGGCAGGGCTGTCCAGGGGGGTGTCTAGGGGGGGCTGTCCACAGGGGTGGTAGGGCTGTCCAGGGGGGTGGGGGTGTCCAGGGGGGCTGTCCAAGGGGGTGGGGGCTGTCCAAGGGGGTGGGGGTATCCAACCCCAAACTAGGGTTGTAAAATCCAATCTTTATCCAATTGTAGCATGATTTCAAGCCTATTATAGATGGCTGAGAAGACTGTTGGTGTAAACCATGAATATCATACATATAAATCACAACACACCCAATTGTAAACACACCACCAAATATCATACGTGGATCAGATTTTATGAGCCATGTTTCGATGGGACACTACTCATAGAAGTATGAGCCTTGTTATATCATTAGGTGATATGGAGTTGTACGAATGTTAAATTTTTATGAGATCAATATGGATAGTGGATAAGAACCTGAGTGAGATTTATTTGCAAAGATCACTTCTTCTTGGAAGGGTAAGAGTGGGTGTTGGTATGGAACTTCAATAAAAGTCTTAACGTTTGAATGCAACTATACATTGGATATATTTGATATCTATTTTTTTTAGAGTATCGGAGTGGAAAACCCACCCCCCTCCCTGGACAGCCCACCCCCCCCACACACCCCTACAGCCCCCCTACCCCCCTTCACCCCCACCCAGATATCCCCCCACCCCACCTGGACACCCCCCCACCCCACCCGGACAACCCAGCCCTCATCCTCCCTAGACAACCAACACCCCCTCCCCACCTGGACTACCCACCCCCACCCCCTTGGACAACCCACCCACCCTTGACAGCCCCCCCCCCTCCCCCACCTGGATAGCCCACCCACCACCACCCCTGGACAACCCACCCCCTCCCTGGATAGCCCT
>CAUJRU010001196.1:0-164099 GCA_963277665.1 Viscum album | reverse complement strand
AAAAAGATGGGCCTCCAACAATGATCTCAGGTACAAAGTTAAAATAAATTGTCTCTTCATTGCCTCTCATCACATTTAAACCAATAATAAATCAACAGAAAATTGATGGGTTTGGAAAAGAGCACAATTGGATAAAACGGATCATTTTTTGGGATTTTCCATATTGGTATGATTTTTTAGTCTGTCACATGTTGGATGCGATACATATTGAAAAGAAATATTTTGATAATTTTTTTCATATGGTTTTGGATACACCAGGTCAGACCAAAGACAATGTGAATACACGATTAGATCTTTCCCAAATTTGCAAGCAACCAGAACTTGAACTGTTTGAAAATGTTAGATCACATAAGTTAATGAATCCAAAAGTAGCTTATACACTGTCTAAAGAGAGTCGTTTATTATTTTTTCAATGGATTGTAGATTTGAGACTTCCAAATGGTCATGCTTCCAATTTGGGAAGATGTTCCAGAAATGGTTATATTACTGGATTGAAAAGTGATTATTGTCGTGTTTTAATGGAAAGACTTCTGCCAATTGGATTAAGAGTTTTGTTAAATCCAATGATTTGGGATGTGCTGACAGATATATCATATTTTTTTCGAGACATTTGTTCATCGACAACAGACTACGATGCCATAAGCAAACTTCAAGAAGATGTCATTTTAATTTTATGTAAATTAGAAGAAATATTCTCACCAGGTTTGTTTGATTCAATGGAACATTTGATATTACATTTTCCGCATGAAACAAAATGTGGAGGTCCAGTGCAGTTTCGATGGATGTACCCATTTGAGAGATGCATGTAGAAATTGAAAAAAAATATTACGTAACAAAGAATTGGTTGAAGGCGTAATTGCATAATCTTATTTACAAGAGGAAATTTCTTTTTTCTACTCTCATTACTTTTAATATGAATATCCATCAAAACACAACCGCATGAGTCGTAATGAGGGAAATTTTGATGATGACATGAGTAATCAATTATTAGTTTTCAATCAGCCTGAACTTGGCTTCAGTGGAGTTCATGAACGATGGATTTCTGATGATGAACATCACAGAGCTCATATATATATTCTGCTGAACTGTGAAGAAATGACACCATTTTTACTATGAGTGCTCCTATCACTTATTCTATAATTTTTATAATAGTACCTTAATCTTATTTAATTTGTAGGTTATATGATAATCATACCAAGAACCAGTTTCCACAAATTACAGCAGCTGCTCTTGAAGAACATCGTAAAAAAAATCCCTACTGGTTTCAAAAATCGGTAACATAAATTATTTTTTATTTCGTGTAAAAAATAAATTCAATAATTTTTATGGTGATAATTGTTTTACAAATTTTCAGGTATCTCAACATGGTGATAAAATTGATAATCGATTGCCTTTATTACGTAACCCACCATCCAAAATGGTTAAATCTTATAATGCATATGTGGTTAATGGTTATCGATTCATACACGTGTATATGGGAATCAAAAAAACAATGAATAGTAGAGTTTTCTTGAGAGTATATCATCATAGAGAAACTGAAGTTGACTTTTATGGAATTCTGGAAGAAATCATTGAAGTGTGTTATCTGGGACAACATTACGTAATGATGTTTAAATTTTAGTGGTTGGATACTGAGAGAGGCTTATGTGTTCATTTGATCCATGGAATTGTTGATATTAAATATAAAAGTCTTCTTGTAGTAAATGAACCATTTTTATTGTCTCATTAGGTACATCAGATTTATTATGAAAATTATTGTTCTAATTCAAGGGAGTTGGGTGATTGGTGGAGCATAATAAAAATTAAATCTTGAGATAATCAATTTGCTGAAAGTGAACGCGGTTCCACTGAAGTGCAAGGAATTGAAATTTTCCAAGAAACTGCTCTGAATATATCTTTTACACAAAGAGACAAAAATATCATTGATGACACCCCACAGTTAAGGGTCGATGGTGATGATGATTTTAATGATGTTACAACTAAATTTGAAATGAAAAGAGATGATAAAACTGAAACTAATATGGAAATTAATGATGCTGAGGCGGAAGATGAAGACATTGACATCAACATCTATGAAGATGAGGATGAAGATAAACATTGACACAGTTAAATGAAGGTTATAATAATATATAATATATATCTATATATAATAGTTATTTTCAATTGTTTGATAACAACAATGATTTCATGTTTCAGATGGATGACTATTTGTTTCGTATGTTGTAGGAGGGTGATCTACCTTTGGATGAGTAGGAGGTCAGATCAGCTGACCCTCAGACTGTTAGTAGTTTAGGGGGAACTCAGAGGGGGTGTGGTCTTAGTTAGCTGATGATTACCGACCTTATACTCGAGCAACGTCGCATCTTGGGTTCAATCCACGCATGCATAGTTATGTTTAACTATGAATTTTAGTTAGTTTTAATTAATTTATTTATATTATAATTGTTAGATTAATTATTCTTTTTTCACAGCTTTACGCATATAGTGGTTGGACAGGGGAGCGCTATATTGCACAATTATTTTTCTGATGCATGGGTGTTATGGGATCAGATTCCCGTCGATGTTCAGTAGCGCATGTTTGAGCAGTGGCTGGTATGTAAATAAATAATATTTATTTTGAAATTAATTTAATTAATAGCTTGATATTGTAGGTTCCGAGCGTAGCAAAAGCACGATGGTAGGTGTACCCAACTAGAATTTTTTCCGTTAATGACGTTTAATCCGAGATCCGTCATGATAATAAAACACTGGATCTTCGGAATAGAACGAAGAACGAAAGAAAAGAGGGGAGTCTTTGAACCATAGAGAGGATCATCGTATGTTAGTTATAATTAATTTAATTAAAAGACAAGAATTACCTTAAAGGAATTCTCTCTCCGTTGATGTTTCCAGTCATGATCCAATGTGATCCATCGTTTCGTCGTAGAATCCAAGTGTAGGATTCCTCTAGTGGTGATCCACACGTGCTCCACATATCTCTGAATGTCGTCAAAGGGATCTGCGGGTGCCAGTGTGGAAGAGCCTTCACTTGAAATGTTCTCCTTCGATCGCCTTGATCCGGTAGAGGAGGATCTCTCTCTCATAGCTTGAGAGCGTTCTTGGAAGAAAATAATTCTCTCTTGGCTTGAGATCTTTCTCTAGATCCGTTGTTCATAACCCCATAAAATGGCTTGGCTAATGAGAATTATATAATTGGGATTTTAATTACTTAGAATAATAAAATTAATTAATTACTCAAAATCATTTATTCATTTCATTTAATTATTAGTAAGACCCCATGTCTAATAATAACAGTTGACTATTATTATTACTTGACATGTACCCAGTGAATTATACCTAATATTATTTAATTTAATAAATAATATTATTTCTCACAAATTCCCAGAAAAATACACGACATTTATATTAATATACACGACGTGTACTTTTGTTTTTCCATTCTCTTTATTTCTTCCACCACATTTATGAGACCTTGAATAATGACTATTTATTTCTCAAATAAATATCACTGCATTACTTGCTAGTAAATATATTATTTCACCCACAATATATTCTCTCGAATAACTAGTGTCAAAATAAATGTGATCATTCATCCTCGAATAATTATTAAACCACATTCAGGAATAATCTTTATTCAACTTGTTAAATTAATATTTAATTGAGATACTTAGACACATTTAGTGTGTGACCCTCTAGGCCTCTTTCTCAGTGGCATTAGGCGGAACCTGTCTAAAGTCCAAGGTTAGTATCTAGCAACATGACAAGGCACCCATAGAGAAAGAAGTTAACATCTCAATGATGTTTCACCTCCTACGAACGCTCACCATGTAATGTAATACCTTTGTCTCGATATCTCGAATCAAGCGGGTTACATGCTGGTGCAATCAACCCATGTGTTTGATTATTCTTTATTTGACTTCCCGAAATTGAACTTTCCCATTCATCACCATGGCCATGGATTTATTTAGGCTATATCAATTCCATCAAAGGGTTTGAGATATCTACTTCTGTTATGGAACAGCAGGGAAAAATCCTTTCTCGCATTATCTATTAATGCAGTATTACTCATGACGCACCCAACATATCCTACCTCGTTGCGAACAGTGTGTCGTCACAGTTTTTTTCAATACATCTAAGTGCGTGAGTTGTAATACCCATTAATAATAATCTTAAAGTCTAAGGACCAATACACATGTCCGTAAATAGGAACATCCAATGACACTATGAAATGTGGATTTTCTACTGGTGGGTCTCGTTCTCATAATATCCTCATGGATATTACCAAGGGTGAACACCATGAGAAGGTGCCTCAAAGTTTTATGATTACTCAACCCTAATGTCTTGTATTATTTGTGTCCCTCAAATAACATCATCCGGCCATGGAACATATATTCAAGAACAATGTTATAGCACTTCTGGGTTCTCATCATAGTAGGGATCCGCTATGACCCTTTAATGCAATAATTATCCTTAGGATATTATCACATGCATTGTCACGCAGAAGAACAATCAAGATGTGATAAGGTATTTATTAATGAATAAATTACAAAGTAGTTGGTTCTAGGCCACCAACTCCAACAGACTCCCACTTGGACTAGAGCCAACTGCTAACAACCTTTAACCCGCTAGCTCTCACATGATATCCATGCTTCTACTGAGATAGACCTTTAGCCATGGGGTTTACCACGTTCTCTTATGTGGACACTCTTCTCACTGTAACTTCACCCCTTTGATAGAAATCCCTCAAGAGGTGATACTTATGAAGTATGTACTTTTTCCGTTGATGTAACCTTGGTTCTTTTGCAAGAGCCACTATTGTAGTATTATCACAATACAATGTGATAGGATATTTATTGCTAGGAACCAAATCAATCTCCTAGAAAAAGTTACAAATCTAGACAGCTTCCTTGGATGTATTAAAAGCCGCTATATATTCGGACTCTTCTGTAGAATTGGCGACAACTGGGTGATTTGAACTCTTCCAGCTCACAGATCCTCCATTGAGACAGAAAAAATATCCAAATTGCAACTTTAGATCGTTCTGATCTTTCTAAAAACCAGCATCAGCATACCCTCTTATGAAAATATCCTTTTCTCCTCCATAAACTAGGAATATATCCTTAGTTCTTATCAGATACTTAAGGATAGTCTTAACAACATTCTAATGTTGTTCTCTTGGATCTGCTTGATATCTTCCTACCATGCTCAGTGCATAGGCAACATCAAGCCTAGTAAATAACATGGCATACATGATGGATCCTATAGTCGAAGCATATGAGATCTTACTCATATATCTTTCTCCTGTTGTGTCTGAGGACACATTTTATTAGAAAGATATAGGCCATGTGACACTAGAACCAATCCCCTCTTGGATTGTTCCATACTAAATCTCTTTAGTATCTAGTCAATGTATGTACCCTGAATTAGTCCAAGAAACCTCTTGGATCTATCATGAATGATCTTGATCCTTAGAATGTAGGCTCCTTCATCCAAGTCCTTCATGGAGAAACACTTGTTCAACCAGTCCTTAACTGACTGTAAGACAAATACATCATTTCCAATAAGCAATATGTCGTCAACATATACTACTAGGATAACAACCGCATTCCCATTAAAATTCTTATAAACACACGTCTCACATTCGTTCTTAATGAAACCAAATTCCTTTATGGATTCATCAAATCGGATGTTCCATGACCTAGATGCTTGCTTTAATCCATAAATGGATTTCTGTAACTTGCAAACCCGTTTGGCTTCACCTTGTGTCACAAACCCTTCTGGTTGGGTCATATAGACATCTTCCTGAAGGTTCCCATTAAGGAATGCTGTTTTGACATCCATTTTCCAAATCTCTTAGTAATGGTAAGCTGCTATGGAAAGTATGATTCTTATGGATTTAAACATGACAACTGGAAATATGGTTTTATCATAGTCAATTCCTTGATGTTTTCTGAATCCTTTAGCCACTATAATTTCTTTATAGGTGCTAACTTGACCTTCTATGTCCATTTTTCTCTTGAATACCCATTTGCATCCAACAAGATTTACATCAACTGGCTCATCGACCAGAACCCAAACTTGGTTCTGATACATGGAATCTATCTCAGAATTCATAGCTTCTATCCATCTTGCAACTTCTGAGCTTTCTACTGCTTCCCTGTAGGAGAGAGTTTCATCATTGTCGAATAATAATGATTCACCATTCTTGGTGACTAGGAAACCAAATCTCTCTGGTTCCCTTACCTCTCTTGATCTCCTAAGCAGTACTTGTGTTTCTAGAACCTCTTCCATGGGGACTTGTGGAACTTTTTCCTGTATCAACTCCTGTATATCTTGTTCATCAACTTCATAGAAGTCAATCTTGCCCCCATTATCCTTTTTGAGGATGTGATCCCTCTCAAGAAAGATGGCTTGTCTGGCGATAGTCACTTTCTTGTTTGAAGGGTTATATAGGTAATATCCTTTCATTTCCTTGGGATATCCTATAAAGAGACACCTCATGCCCCTGGATGCTAGTTTTTTGCCTGATAAGGCCATAAAAAATTCCTCGCATCCCCAAACATGTGTGTGTGACAAAATAGGTTTCTTTCCATTCCATAACTCAGAGGTAATTCCATTTTCCACCTTATTTGGTACTCGATTTAATGTGTATGCTGCAGTTTTCAATGCATATCCCCAAAAGGTTAATGGAAGATCTACATGAATCATCATCAAACTCACGATGTCTAATAAAGTGTGGTTCCTCCTTTTGATTAACACCATTCAACTATGGTGTATAAGGAGGAGTGAGCTGAGATAGAATCCCACACTCCCATAGAAGATCGATGAACTCTTGGTTCAGATATTCTCCACCTTGACCCGATCGAAGTTTCTTTATCTTCTTACCAAGAAAATTCTCTACTTCATTCTTGAATTCCTTAAATTTCTCTAAGGACTCTGACTTATACCTCATTAAGTATAAATAGACATATCTACTCAAATCATTAGTAAAAGTAATGAATTAAGAATATCCAACTCTAACTTCTACTGTAAATGGTCCACACACATCCGTGTGCACCAATCCTAGAAGCTCTGTGGCCCTTTCACCCTGTCCACCGAAAGGCGGCTTGGTCATTTTACCTTGTAAACAAGGGTGACATCTATCAAGTGGTTTTAGCTCAGTAGAGTCTAAATAACCATCTTGGAAGAGATTTGTCAAGCACTTCTCATTTACATGACTGAGAATGTGATTCCACAACTGGGTGATGTATGAGTCATGTGGGTTTGTTTCATTATCGATTTCCAACACTTGGTTTTCATAATTTAATACATACAAACCATTATTTAAATGTGTCATACCATAACATATGTTGTTCTTATAAAAGAATCAAACCTTATTTACAAACTTGAAAATTAATCCATCCATATCCAAACATGATACATAAATTATGTTTTTGGTAACACTAGGCACATAATAAAAGTTATGTAAAACCAAAATCATCCTAGTTAGTAATGAGAGGTGGTAATCGACAATAGATAATGCAGCTAGCTTCGCACCATTGGAAGCTCGAATATCCACCTCTCCTCTAACAATATTTCTAATTATACTTGGTTCCTGTATTTGAATACATATGTAAGCCCCATAAGTTGTATCTAGTACCCAATGTGTAGAAATGGAAATATTACACTTGATAACAAACACACTTTTAGCACCCCCATGCTTTTGGGTGAAATTCCTCTTCCAGTGGCCAGGCTTGCCACATAAAAAACATATTGCCTCCCATTCCTTACCCTGCCTATGTATCTTCCCCTTCTTGGAGGGACGGTGCTCGAGGGCTTCAGACCGTTTATAATTTCTTGGCCCCTTTGCCTTGTCCTTCCTTTTCTTATTCACCATAAGGACTGCAGTTTTGTCACGCCCCATGTCCTTATCTACCTGGAGAATTAAGGTCAGATGTTCTAATAGACTCTTCTCATTGTTTCCCATGTTATAGTTGACAATAAAGCTATAGAAGGTCTTGGGAAGTGATGATAGGATGAGAGCTGTATGCAACTCATCCAGGAACTTAATCCCTAAAATGTCCAAGCATTCAATGTAGCTAATAAGCTTGACTACATGAGGCCCAGATGGCACAGACTCTCCAAGATTAGTTTTAAACAAAGCGTTGGAGATCTCATATCTCTCTTTTCTCACCTTCTCTTAATAGAGATCCTTAAGGTGTGACATCATGCTATACGCGTCCATGTTTTCATGTTGCTTCAAGATCTAATTAGACATGGTCGATAGCATGAAACATTGAACATTCGTGGCATCATACATATGTTTCATATAGAGAGATAATTCCTCATCACTGGCCTCTTTTCTAGGTGCAACTGGAACATGCTCTTCCATCACATACAATTTCCTCTCATGGCGAAGGATGACATGTAAACGCCTCTGCCATTCCTAGAAATTGGTGTCAGTGAGAAGGTTTTACTTCTCGAGTATGGTTCAAAATGATATGTTTGAAGTCATTTTTATTGTCATTTCTACAAATTAAGATGAGCAAAGGTTTAGTACTTTATTATGATAAAATTTAGACAAATAAATAAATTAATAATTATTAGTCTCCCACTATTTTATCGAAATCCAATATCCCTCACCATTGACTTCAAAATATTCTGTTACCTAAATATTCTAGTGGAAAGGATCCATATTGCCTTTCACATTACCCCAACCAGGGTTGGTTAAGAAACTTTAAGGGTTTTAGGTAGGTATTCCAAATGCCAACTACATTAACTCGCAGCTCCTTGATCCGTTGAGTGGACTCCCCAATCCTGAAATCCTTTTATTTTGGATTTCCTCAACCTTTGCCTCTTGGTCACACCAAGTCCTGCTGTGGCAGTCAACCCTTGATGTGAACCAAGTCAAGTCAACCCAAAACCTTGAATTAGAGTTCCCCGATAATTGAAAGCACCCCAACTAGGGTTGGTCAAGCACTTTGAACTATGGCTTGATTCTAACCAAGATTATGGAAGGCTATACCGACTTAATATTTCTTTGAGAGATTTTATCCTTATACGTAAATTTCTATTTTATTATCTTTGATTACATACTTGTTAATATTAATTGGGATATACTTAAGTGATTAAACATGTCTATGATAATATTTATGCATAAACTGGTCTTATTTTAGTTTCATCTTGCATGCTTGTTTAATTCATTAATTGTGTGATCGTGAAAACACACCCACAATAAATAAACCATGAAACTGACAGAAATAAAATAAATGGTATGATCTTGAGTTTGTTCTATTGGTTAGTTTATCTAGAAGTTAATAAACTAACCCAAGACCTAGGGGAGAAACACCTTGAACCTTTTGGGTTTGTGTTTACATCTTTCCACCTGTCCACCTTTGTATCTCCTTGGATTGGTTTCACCTTGGCTCCTAACTTGAGCTACCTCCACTAGCTTGGAAACTCCATCCATTACATATTCTTTTATCTCACACGCAAGTGAGAGGTAAAACGGGGTTTTACATAAAAGAAACCATGGGCATGCAAACCCTACATATTAATGAGGAGGAGGATCGCATACCAACAAATTTAATTTAAATAAATAAATTAAAAGAAACCATTCACATACAAAGGTCTTGGTCTAGCACATGATTATCTACACATGCAATGATATTTACGCATAAATAAAGCTAGAATTTAATTCTTTAATTGTTCTTGTTTAAGATAAATCACGCTCGAATCAATTAATTATCTTTAATTAGTAATCCTTTTATATTAAACACTTTTAGGAATTTCCTTGAGATTCTCATCCATCATAATTTTAAACAAATAAATTCATTTAAAATTATCTTTGTACATAACTTGTACCCTGGAGGAAACCCGGTGAATTCCCATTCATAGCTACCTAATGAGTAGAAATGAACATTACGAAAATGTTAAATTAAACACATATATATAAAACACCTATCACGTGTTGTGCCTCAACTTTATGCATGCACTATGGTACACGTCTCAAGGGTTTGTATAATATAATAATATATTTTAATAAATCTACATAATTTGGATGAGTACACGGCATGTAGTTCTGACTACACGATGTGTACTTTTGTTCACCGTCCATCTGAAGTACACGCTCTAGGACATGGCGCGTAAATGTACTTTGTAAATCTTCAGAGTACACAACATGTTCAGTGGGACACATGTCGTGTAGTATCCGCGTTACATGGTTTCCAGTCGGGTGAGTCGTGTATGGGGTACACGGTCCAACCCTAACCCGAAGGGACTACACACCATGCTCAGTGGGCCACACGATGTTTAATCTGGAAACCATGTGCCACATGTTCTTGGTCAACACACGAAGTCTTATTGACTTAGATATGATCCAATGACATGGCCTGGTTCGGCGGACCATCTTGGTGCATGGATCCTATACTACACGGTATGTACTGCTGAATACATGCCGTATATTTTGGTGTTTTATGGCCAGGAACGTTTGGCACCTCCAGATGAGATCCTCTATTTAATTTTAATCAAAAATTAAAATAAAAGGTCGTTTTTGTAAGGTGAATGATAAATGACAGAGGAGGAACATATATCAAGATTCAGATTTACAGAAAAGTTAACTTGAATTGAAACAACTAAATTATTAAATGCGTAAATAATCAACAAAAAACTAAATAATTATAATCAATGATATGACCGATTTGATACCACTTGTAGGTTCTGGGTGCAATGGAAGTGCGATGGTAGGTATACCCAACAAGAATTTTTATTGTTAACGACATTTAATCTGAGATTCGTCATGATAATAAAACGCTGGATATTTAGAATAGAACGAAGAACGAAAGAAAAAAGGGGAGTCTCAGAACCATAGAGAGGATCATCATATATTGGTTATAATTAATTTAATTAAAATACAAGAATTACCTTGATGGAATTCTCTCTCTGTTGATGTTTCCGGTCACGATCCAATGTGATCCGTTGTTGCGTTGTAGAATCCAAGTGTAGGATTCCTCTAGCGATGATCCACACGTGTTCCACATATATTTGGATGTTGTCAAAGGTATCTATGGGTTCTAGCATGTAATAATCTTCACTTGGAATGTATGGCTTCAATTGCCTTGATTCGGTGGAGGAGGATCTCTCTCTTGTAGCTTGAGAGCGTTCTTAGAAGAAAAGAATTCCCTCTTAGCTTGAGAGCTTTCTCTAGATCCATTGTGCACAACCCCATAAAATGGATAGGCTAATGAGAATTATATAATTGGGATTTTAATTACTTAGAATGATAAAATGAATTAAATACCCGAAAGATTTTATTCATTTCATTTAATTCTTAGTAAGACCCCATGTCTAAAATTAACAATTGAATATTATTATTATTTGACATGCACCCAAAAAATTATACCTAATATTATTTAATTAAATAAATAATATTATTTCTCACAAATTCCTAGAAAAAATACACAACATGTATATTAATATAAACAACGTGTACTTTTGTTTTTCCATTCTATTTATTTACTCCACCACATTTATTAGACCTTGAATAATGGATATTTATTTCTCAAATTAATATCACTTCATTACTCACTAATAAATATATTATTTTTCCCATAATATATTCTCTCGAATAAATAGTGTCGAAATAAATGTGATGAATCATCCTTGAATAATTATTAAACCACAGTTGGGAATAATCTTTATTCAACTTGTTAAATTAATATTTAACTGAGATACTTGGACACACTTAGTGTGTGACCCTCTAGGCCTCTTTCTTAGTGGAATTAGGTGGAGCCTGCCTAAAGTCCAAGGTTAGCATCTAGAAACATGCCAAGACACCCATAGAAAAAGGATTTAACGCCGTAATGACGTGCACCTCCTATGAACGCTTAACGTGTAATGTAATCCCTTTTTCTCGATATCTCAAATCAAGTGGGTTGCATGTTGGTTCCATCAACCCATGTGTTTGATTATTCTTTATTTGACTTCCCAGAATTGAAATTTCTCATTCCTCACCATGAGAATGGATTTATTTAGGCTATATCAATTCCATCAAAGGTCCTGAGATATCTACTTCTATTATGGAATAGAAGGGACAAATCCTTTCTCCCATTATCTATTAATACAGTATTCCTCGCGATGCACCCAACATATCCTACCTCGCTGCGAATAGTGTGTCGTCACAATTTTCGTCAATACATCTAAGTGAACGAGTTTTAATACCCATTAATAATAATCTTAAAGTCTAAGGACCAATACACACATCCGTAGATAGGAACATTCGATGAAACTATGAAATGTGGATTTTCTACTGGCGGGTCTCGTTCTCATAATATCCTCCTGGATATTACCAAGGGTGCACACCATGAGAAGGTGCCTCAAAGTTTTATGATTCCTCACCCCTAATGGCATGTATTATTTGTGTCCCTAAAATAACATCATTTGACCATAAAAAATTTATTCAAGAATAGTGTTATGGAACTTCCGGGTTCTCATCATAGCAGGGATCCGCTATAACCCTTTAATGCAACAATTATCTTTAGGACATTATCACATGCATTGTCACGTAGAAGAACGATCAAGATGTGATAAGGTATTTATTAATGAATAAAGTAAAAAGTAGTTGGTTCTGGGCCACCAAATCCAATAGATATAATAAATTATTTATAGGGTTTATGGTATCACATTGAGGAGAGCATGCATGAGCCAATTTGGAAGCCATGGTATGGAGCTATGCGTATGCGTTGCACTCAGTTTCTACACAATTTAAAAAGGAAAGCAATGGAGAAAGCAGGAGTGCAGAAGTTTGATGAGACATGTCGCATCCACCTACCTAATTATATTTCATCTCAGGTTTGGGATGGATTATGTACACACTGGTTGAGTAGGCGATTTCAGAGAAGATCATCAGTAAGTTGACAAAATCAGGAGAGACAGGAGGTGACACATCAAGCTGGCAGTCGTACGTTCAATACGTATAGGAAGCATATGGTAAGCAAATTTTTTTTAAATATTGTATATAATTTTAAATGTAAAAGGTTTATTTTATATTCATATAGGCAGTTGCACAACCCAATATTACGGAGTACGACATTTATAGGAGGATGTATAGTGATCCCGCCACTGGGGAGATTAGAGGTGCTCGTCAGTGTCATATTGTGATCAGTATAAGTTTTTTTGAGTATTAAATTTAACTACAAATAATATTTTAACTATTTTAATTTTAAATTGAAATTGAGGGAGTCATATGAGGTCATGACGTCTCAGAAAGATGTTGAGAGTCAGGCTGAGGCCGATGGTCGGACTAGTGCCCCCCGATTTGATGAGGCAGCATGGATGTAGGCGACCCAGTATGGCTTTGAGAAAGGATGAGTTGTTGGTATCGGCTCTCAAGTGACCCCTGGGGGTTTTTATGGTACCTCTGTGATGTCGGCGTATATCTCGAGAGGATATTTCAGAGTTTCATTATCATCTTATGCACAATATCAGGAGCAACTACAATATTAGAGTGATTTTATAGAGACTATGCATAGACAACAGGAGGAGATGCATCAGTGGCAGCAGTAGCAGCAGGAAGAGTTATTCCGACAACAGTAGCAGCAGCAGATGCAGGATGAGATGCGTCGATGGCAGCAAGAGCAGGAGTAGAAGCAGACGGAGTACATGTGACGTCTGACTCGCAGTTTAGGGATGGAGTTCCCTCCAACATCTCCTTCAGCTCCTCCAGACGACCTCCCCCCTGATCAGTGATGTGTTTTTATTTTATTATGAAACATTTGAATGTATTTTTTTTAATATTAACTATTTACAGTTTTAAATAGTTTGTGTTTCATATTGTCTCGAAAATTACATTTTTTATTATTAATTTAATTTTTTTATTATATTTATTATTTTATTGATTAAAATATTTTTATATTTTTGTGAATACTTAGGTTTTTATTATATTACTAATATTATTATTTCATTAATAATATTAATAATATTATATTAATTAATTATTTTATAATTAATTTTATTATACGAATATTAATATTATTCTTTTATTTATAATAATATTATATTATATTTATTATTTTATAAATAATTTTATTCTATTAATATTAATATTAATATTTTATTTATATTAATATTATATTATTATTAATATTATTTTAATTTTTAATTTAATTTTTTAAAATTTATTCACTATTTGTGATGGTTCGTCGCAAAAGGATTTTTTTTATATTTTGAGGGCTTATTGCGACAGACCGTTGCGATTACTAATTGTGACAGACCGTCGCAAGAGAGTAAAAAATAGGGAGGCTATTTGCGACGGGTCATTTGTGACAGGTCCCCATCGAAAATGACACGTCGCAATAATTCATTTTTCCATTAGTGATTGAAAATAAATAATATATAAATGCAGCTTGCGATTTCGCTTTGATTCTCCTAGGGTTCCAGCTCATGATTCCCCTCCACTCGGGTTCCCACAGAACACTGCCTACGTCGTGATCCCACAAACTCCTTCCAATGGTTTTCTTAACATTCCCTCCATTCTCACCACCTCCTACTCCCGGTTTCCCTCCACTCCTCCTTTGGTTTCCACAGAATACAGTGGGCTTCATACTCCCGCAATCTCCTTCTATTGAATCCATCCTCTATTTCAACCCAATCTCATTCCCTCCCTTCTAACCCTCTCCGAATCACGATTACTATCAACTCTTCCTAAGGCTACCCCTGCATTTTTACTGCTCCATATTCCACATCTCGCAACCCCCTCTGTCTCACTATTATCGTTGGCTCTTCCTAGGGTTACCCCTACATTTCGCACTCTCGCATTTTTAACATCGTCTCTTCTCTGGTATCTACAATACTCCTCACTTTATCCTAAATCAATTTTCCCCTTCAACTCTACTTTAATGTTCCATGATCAATTTTTCATCCACTACCTATCTATAGTCTCATTCTCTTTGTTCGTCAAAACCTAACAGTGAACGCAGTCAACTTCTCTCTCTATGAAGTTCTTTTTTATTTTGATTTTTCTTAACTTGATTTGCTCAATATTTCTTCACATGTATTTATATATTTCATTGTCTACTCATTTGTATTCAATTTTTTTATACTAAAAAGATTTATCTAGAAGAAAATCTACTGAACTTTATTAAAAGAAATAAAAAAGATAATAAGAGAAACAGATGGGGTCAAACAGAGGGACTTCCCTCATCCAATAAACCAATTTAATAGTCATAATAAGAAGGATAATTCTCATAGTCATAATAATATTCATCTATAGTTTCCCACTCTAATTTTGAGTTACCTTGATTGAGGATCTTAAGAATCCCTGCTTTGGACCTTTCTTACTCCATGGTGAGCATGACCTTTGAAGCCTTGGAAGAGGATCTGGTAGACATGTCCCTTGGTTGATTGGAATAATCCTTTCGTGACCTTATTTTTGGAAGATTGCTTTTCCTTTTCCAATGGAAACATCCTTAAAAGAAACACCATTGCCCGAAGACCTGATATGAGCGGTGTCTAATAACACAAACCGTTGTTCGTTATCACTGTCATCATCAGAAATGTTACCCCACTTCCCAATCCTTGAGGAGCAGAAAACATTCTGAATCTTTGGATGATAACTCATATCCTGTTGAGTATGAGATGGCTTGGACCCATCATCATGTGTGGCCTGTCCTGAGAGATCAATTTTCCGTGGTTGCGCCATACAACCATTTCCTTCAGGCTGTGAAGAAGCATCCTCAGGTGCGGCACACTGACCAAGAGCCTCATTTGTGGGCTCCTGCTACTCTGCATCTTCCCGGGTGTCAGCCCCTAGGTGATTCCCTTGCATTGTCGTTTCATTAGAAGAAAAGGGACTGGGTCAGTTAGAGGCAGAGTGATTTGCTGACCTCATTCCACCTTCACTTGCGGTTCCACCACTAACATGTTCCTTACTCCCTATCAGGAGGGGATTTCTTGTCACTAGTAAAAACTGGATTATTCTGCGTTGTCTACCTCATTTTTTTTCCTACAAGAATCATCAAAATTTCCTTTTAAAGAACAAAAGAAGAAAACCATGTTTTTATGATGATTATCCTTGACATGACCAATAGTTTTACAATCTAGACACAAATCAAGCAGCTTTTCATATTCCACTTTCAGAGGAATATCATCATCCAATGATGACAGAAAAATATTATGAATCAAGTAAGAACTTAAGACTACCTCCACCAAGACTCTAGTATAATGACCAAATTTGGTTACCTTAGTGATCATGTCCATTTTGATCGGGATTCCCATAGTAGATTCAATATCAAATAAAATATTAGGATGCCGGAGGATCAAGTTAAGACCAAAATTTTTAACCCAGACTGACTCTAGTATTTTTTAAAGCAAATGGATTGAATCAAAAATACCATTTTTGAAAGAAAACCATACTTGGATTTAAAGAAATTGGTTCTATCCCCCAAGTCATGTGCTTTAACTCCTCATATGGAAAAATTATATCAAAAAATCCCCAACCGAATTCCACCGAGATCCACTCACCTCGGACGCCCATCCAGAGATCTATGGAGCCCTGATGAAGCCCTATGCAGCAACTCATCTTTCGAAGACACATTCGAAACCAGATCATGACCAAGGAAGTGCGGTAACTCCGTGAGGATAAAGAAACCCTAAAAACCCTTGTGCGCCCTAGCATCCTCGGGTCCCTTGGCATAGAAAATGGGGATGCAGGTTTGTTCAGTTCATTTTTCATTTCCTTTCAAATTGATTCTGATCCGCCAACATTTTATATCATTTGTGTACTTTTGGACTACGGGCGTGTCTGATTTTCAGAATTGTGTTTTGAATTGAATAAGTGATTGAAGTTTCTGCATTAATTGCATGATTGTTTATTAACTGCACGATTGTTACTCAGGATGCACTATTTTCTCCCCATTTTTTCGTGATACTTTTCTTTCTCTCCATTCTTCCTGAAATTATCACACATCCTCCATGTTCTCACTCATTCAGTGGTTTAAATTTTCTCATTTACACCCATTTTTAGGCTTTACTTTGGATTTTTTGTGGAGTTTTTTTTTTCAATATTTTACTAACCACATATCAAAATATGAAAATAATCAACTAAAATGGAGAAAGAGAGGTCATTAGTGGAAGATACATGCTCCAGTGTAATGTTTCATGAGAGTAGGGTCACAGTGAATGCATTGTTGCATATAAATATGTAAGTTAGACTATGTGGATGGTAGGAAGAGTTCAACATCATCGTCAAAGTTTTCTTCAAGCCATGCCATCAAATTGGCAGAAGCAAGACTTTGAAATTCCCTTCTTCATTAGCTACGCTCCCCAACTATGCACCCCTTTATTTTTAATAATATGAGTATAACATTCTCCCACATGAAGACATTTTTTCTACCTTATCATATTCATCTTGCTTATATTTTTAACATGTTAAATGGGGATTTTCACCATACAATTTTGTGATTATTAAATGGTTTTATCATACCATCAACAAGGTTGTCTTTACCGACACTATTGATTTTTTCATGTTGACACAACTATCTTTCACTATTTCTCATACAAAATGATCTTGTACTTCAATGTATCTTGTCTTGGAATGGAAAATCTGATTCCTTGTATTGTGTAAGACACTCAACTATATTTTTTCCAACAATATTTTGTTGTTCATTCCCAAGTTTTTCTAGAAAATTATAAACCCAAATAACTTCCTTGTAAACTTGCATTGTTGCTATATTTTTTGATTTTGTAGTAGGCAAGATGATCAAAAATTATAACTTGACCAACCAGCTGACAACACCTTTTTTCAGAATGAACACTGATAGGGATAAAACAAGAATTAAGAGTGAGAGAGAGAATTCCTTCTTATTTAATAGTAGAAGTTCTGTATAAATTTGAATAGAATGTCTAACCAAATGAAAATATAAAAATATGTTATTAGGAGACACCTCTATAGGCCTCTTGCACGCAGGAGGGCAGAAAAATTCTAGAATGCCCGATACCCCCTCTCCTCCTCAGGTATCGCCTTTTATTAGACTAAAAAAGAAAGACTAAAAAATTGAAATTACATTTATACCCTTCATAACAAATTAAGGAATATTCTCTTTCTCAATCCTATTCCTCCTTCAATATGTTTACAGAACCAGAGGCCTCCTATCATTTCTGCCCTCATAAGTATCCACCTTATGCCGAAGGTGGAAATTAGGAAACTAGGACATAATTTAGTCCACTTGATCCCAAATTGATTCTTCCTTCGAGTGCCCATGCCACTAAATCAACCACATAAGATGCCACCCCTATGTTTTTTCGGCCATTACTACCTCAAGATACCCCCGCTTGGCTAAGAATTCTCTGGGAAGTTCCCCTTCACAACTCTGCTGCCCAACTGTTGGTTTCAATTGTGAAACATGAAAAATGGGGTGCACCTTGCTGTTAAGTGGTAGCTTCAGCCTATAAGCTACAAGTCCAACACATTTTTCAATAAAAAAAGGTCCAAAGAAATGATCAACCAACTTTAGATTAATCTTGGATACCACTCCAGGTTTATTTGGTCATAGTTTAGCCCAAACCAAATCCACCTCCTTATAGTTCACCGATCTTCGATATTGGTTTTCAAATTTGACCATTACTTTTTGTGCTCTGTGTAAATTCACACGAAGTTGCTTTAATGCCTCACCAAAATCTATTAAAGTTGCCGAAACAATTTCTACTGTCGTATCTCCTTTAACATATTGAAGAACATTTGGTGGTGCCCTGCAGTATACAACTTCAAAAGGAGTCTTCCCAATAAAAATGTGGTACGTTGTATTATAATGAAATTCTATATAAGGAATCCAATGTGCCCACCTTTTAGGATGGTCAGAAGAAAAACATCTTAATTAAGCATTTAAACATCAGTTTACCACCTCAGTTTTCCCATCACTATGAGGATGGTATGATGAGATCATTTTTAGAACAGTTCCTTGTAACTTGAATAATTCTTAACAAAAAATGTCTTGTGAAAAGTGGATCCCAGTCACTTACAATGGCTGCTGTTATTCCATGAAATCGAACAATTTCTTCATGAAAACTTCAGTAACTATCTTCGTTGTGTTGGGGTGTTTAAGCAGAATTAAATGAGCATATTTACTGAGTCTATCAACCACCACCAACACTACCTCAAAACTGTGGGACTTGGGTGACCCGAAAATAAATTCCATTGATACTTCTTCCCAAACCAGACTGGGAAAAGGCAGTGGATGGATTAATCTAGCAGGACTCATGACCTCATACTTATGGAGTTGACAAACCTCGCACGCCAGTACTTAGTGATTAACATCATTTTTAATTCCAAACCAAAAAATTCCATTAGTGACACGTTTGTAAGTTTTCAGATACCCTGAGAGCCCCCCATCTGGTGATGAATGGAAATGTGGTAGAAACTTTGGGATCATAACAAAATTTCTGGACAGAACTAGTCGATTCCTAAAGAAAAGCATCTTTCCCTGTAATGAATAGCCATATCGGACTAAGTTGCGATTTTGTAAGGATTTAACTATTTCCTTTAATTGAACATCTTGATGAAATTCCTTCTATATAGTCTAGAAATCCAACCAGGAAGGTTCAAACACCTCCATTTGCAAAAATTATGCTCCCTCACTCATCCTGGACAAAGCATCGGCTGCATTATTGTGTTTTCTAGGTTTATACCATACTTAGAAATCATAAAAAAGTAATTTAGCATGCCAAATCTGTTGGTTCATAGAGATTACCTACTGATTTAACAAATGTTTGAGGCTATGATGATCATTGTAGACCACGTACCATTTCCCCAAAAAATATTGTTTCCAGTGCTGAATTGAATGCACTAATGACATCAAATCCTTCTCATAAAAGATTTGAATCACTTAAGGCCTTTCTAAAATATTCTAAAGGTTTCCCTTCCAGCATCAATACAGCTCCTCCTCCCTTTCATGAAGCATCACTTTCCACTACAAATTCTTTAGTAAAATATGACATTCTCAAAAGTGGTTCTTCTGTCATACAATGCTTTAATTTTTCAAATGATTCTATAGACTTCGAAGTCCATAGGAAACCTTCCTTAATCAACTATGTTAAGATCCAAACTATCTTTCCATAGTTCTTAATAATTTTTTTATAATATCCAGTTAAACCCAGAAATCCCCAGACTTCCCTAACATTTCGTGGCTACCACCAATTTCTAACTGAATTTATTTTCTTTGTGTCCATGGAAACTCCCTCATTTGATATAATATTCCCTAAATACTCCACTTATTTTCTACAAAAAGAACATTTATTTTAATTAGTAAACAAGGAATTATCCTTCATGGTTTGTAACACCAAGCATAAGTCTTTTAAA
Source organism: Viscum album (assembly GCA_963277665.1). Classification (NCBI taxonomy): domain Eukaryota; kingdom Viridiplantae; phylum Streptophyta; class Magnoliopsida; order Santalales; family Viscaceae; genus Viscum; species Viscum album. The sequence goes on along the minus strand of CAUJRU010001196.1, from coordinate 143,770 downwards.
TGATTCTCACAGCTGATGCTGAGCACTAGGATGTCATCAAAAAATACCATCACCAACACCAGCTTCTATTACATCCCATGAAACACAGAATTCATGGTCACCTGAAAAGTTTCTAGAGCATTTATAAGTCCTAATGGCATTATGAGATACTCATAATGTCCTTCACGAGTTTTAAATGTTGTTTTCTCAACATCTTCCCCTTTCATCCGTACTTGATGAAACCCCGATTTCAAATCTATTTTTGTAAAGTATGCATCCCCATAGAGATCATCCATTAGTTCTTTGATAACAAGAAGAGGGAACTAGCGAGGAACAATTTTTAGGTTCAGAGCACGGTAATACACACACATTCTCTATCCACCATCTTTCTTATTCACCAGAATAATAGGGCTCAGATAGGGACTGGTACTTGTTCTGATAAACCCTTGCTCTAAAATCTCATGAACTTGCTTTTCTATTTCATTATGAAGACGATAAGCATGCATGTAAGGGTGAATTTTTCCCACTTCTTAATGTTATTGTAGAAAGATAAAATGAGAGAAACTGAACCCCCAAGGTGTACTCTATAAAGGATCCCTTGGGGTTCTTTTATAATGAATAATTAAGACCACACCGGACCTCAAGTCCGATGTGGGATGCAGAATCCAACAATCCACCTCAAGCTAGGTGTACCTAGCTTGGACACATAAAGAAAAAAACAAATCAAGACAATGAAGACAAAGCAATCAAAAGACTGAAAACACTCCCCCTCAAGCTGGACATACCCAGCTTGATTACAAAACAAGACGAAATAAAAGAAACAAGTGACGATCATAGCTCCCCCTCAAGATCGCAGCGCCCCATCAGGATGATGGATGGATGATGTTGCGGGTGAAACAGAAGAACCACATAGACCAGGATGGTTGACAGAGCACCAGGAATGCCGCACTAGTGGTGTCGGTCATTGAGACGCCGGGAAATCCACACTAGCACCGGGAAAGCCGCACTTACGAAGCTTGCAACGGGAGGTGGGGATTCCGTAGAATCATTGTAGGATCTAGCGGCGCTAATGGGCCCGAATCCTAGGTGGTCGAGCTACTGCACCATGGTGGAGAAAGTGCGAAGACGTGCCAGCAGACATGGATACTATTACCAGGAATCGTCGGGAGATGTCGGCGATGGGAGGTGGGGTTTCTGTAGGAGTTGTCGGAGAGAAGGCAACGCTGTCACCAGAGGAGGCCGACAAGGAGGCGGGGGATGCTTTGCAGAGCATCACACTAGAGGGGTGATCCAAGAAGAACCTAGGGCCAACTGTTGGAGGAGCTGGTAGGGGTGGAGACCAGCTGGTGGAGGAGCTGGCAGGGGTGGAGATCCGCCGGGAAAGAATCCTACTGGGTTGCCGTGCAAGAAGGATGGTGTGGGGAGAGGCCATCGGGGATCCGAGAGTAAGCCGCAGTGTCTAGAGGCGTGCATAGGGAGCAGTACAAAGAGGCAGGCCATAGGTCGATCACACCACAAGGAGGCAGCGGGAGTGGGGATCAGGAGGGAGGCGGCACCGAAAGTCGATTGGATGGGTGGGTAGTTTGTGCGTAGCGAGAGATGCAGAAGCTGACCGGTATGATCGCCTGGAGATGCAGAAGCGGGTGACAGCAGTTGAGGGGATCCAGAAATACTGCCGGGTAGGGCGGGAGTGGTTGGAGGAGGTGGTGCCGGGTGTTGTCAGGAGTCCACAGGAGAGCCGACGTTGAGGAGAGGGCAGTGCCTGGGCTGAGGGAGGCGGCGCTGGAAGCCGTCGAATCTGGAGGAGCCTGGGAGCCACGGGACGTGAGCCGTGGGAAGGAGCCGTCGCACAGAGACGAAGGTAGGGGATTCATGGTTCCGTCAGGAGGGTTCTTCCAGAAGTGATTTGCCAGGTGGGAAGAACACCGGACAGAGGATGTGCGTCATGGGAGAGGTCCTGCGGGCGGTTGGATTCTGCAGAGATGGATCCACCAGGAGGGATACACTGTGCACAGAGAGAGAGAGGGCCACCAGGGCAGGTATGGGAGGTGCAAGGCCAATGGGAGAGGTGATAGGTGGTAGTCGCTGGGAATCCGTAGGAGAAGGCAGGCCGGGAGTCACGTGGGAGGTGAGGGATGTTGCGCGAAGCGGGGAGAGGCACCGTGGAAGCAGGCGCCGGCAGGGAAGAGATCCGCTGGAGATGCAGCGGGCCGAGCGGTGCTTGGAAGGGAGGGGAGGGGCAATGGCAGGGAGCTGGCTATGGAGGCCACCACCCCCCCTACGGGCAAAACATCAAACCCTAGAGAGGAATAAAAAAAAATATGGGAGGAGGGGGGTCAGAATTAGGTTCCCTCTGATACCATGTAGAAAGATAAAATGAGATAAACTGAACCCCCAAGATGTACTCTCTAAAAGAGCTCTTAGGGTTCTTTTATAATGAATAATTAAGACCACACTGGACCTCAAGCCCGATGTGGGATGCAGACTCCAACAGTTATCAAATGATCAATATCCCTTTGTGGTGGAAAAACTTCAGGAAATTAAAATATTGTTTCAAACTGTTTTAGAATTTTCTATATTTGTTCTGTCTGTATTGGATTTAATTCTATTCTTCCTCCCCCCACTTCCTCATTTGCAGTCCACTGCAGCCCACTTACCCTTAATCTCCTGTTCACTAAATATTCATGTTAAGCTCCTGGAAAATTTTTCTTATTACAGATTCCCTACAATGTAACAACCCTTCCCTGCCATGAGAAACTCATAGTCATCTCCTTCCAGTGTAAATTTGTAATGACCCAAAGTTTCATTAATGGAAATCCCTCTTGATCAAATTAAATGTCTCTTTATGTTTATATAAAATGTCAACTTCTTTGGTTTTATGTAAAGAATTTTAATCATTGCTAATATAGTCGTTGAACAGTGATCACATGATTAGTATAAATATAGGGCTTTAACAAATCCAAATTTACTCATACAAAGGAAGCGATGACCTCATCCAGTAGAATTGCCTCATATGAAGCCCATTTATCAGAGCTCAGAAAAGAGGTGGAATCCTTGGGCTTCACTCTTGACCAAGCCCAAACTGAGCTTCATCATGTCAAGTTCGAACGGGGCCGTCTACGGGAGAAGTGGAAGTTGATAGAAGTTACCACTCGAGCGATGTTATCCGAGCCACCCCAAGAGTTTGTCACCATCGCACACCTTACCCTTAGGTCTTATGTGGCTGTTTTAAGGGGTTATGTAACAAATAAATAGTACTATGTTCATGTACATTATTTTTTGTATATAATAATGAATATACTTTCTTGTCATTATTGATACATTGTAAATAGTTTTTAAAGTACAAATAATGTTTTTAGTTATTATTTAATTAAGAATTCTATTTTATTAAATTAAGGGATTTTAGAATTAAATAATATTTTAATAAAATATTATTATTATTATTAAATTAATTTTTATTAAATATAAATGATATTATAATTTTATGAATGCAATTGTAATTTTTATTAAGGTTTGAAAGCCATTTTTGTCAAAACCCGTGAATTTTCGATAAATGTCGGTTTTTATTTTAAAAGTGAAAATTAACATATTTATAAAATTATCTAGATAAAATAAATGTTATTTCTGGAATCAGGACGTCGAAATTATTCAACGGTGAATTTGTCATAATTTTCTGAGATAGTCAAATTTTTGGGTAAAAATTAAATACCGTTTAAATATATAATGTGTTTTATGACATCATAATGACCCAATAGTGATGTAATAAAATACTATAATCTTTATGTTCGGCCAATATATGTTTTACCATTAAAATAATGTGATTTAGGGTTTGTTTGACTTACTTTTCAATGCATTAATGGACCCCTCAAGACTTATTAAACACCTTGTCTTTTTAAATTAATTTTTATGGGAGTATGACTCACCTCCACATAAGAAACCCTATTATTTTAAGAATTTCGGACTTTGTCCTTATAAAATATTTTTTTCCTCTTCCCTTTTTCAAAAACCATGGGCAAAAACCATGGGATGGTTTGTGGTTTGGATTAATTTAATGTAAGGGGACCCAAACCTAAATAATAAAGAATTCCCTCACCTTTCCTATATAAACCCACCAAAGATCCCACTTACTCCTCACTCAAATCCTTTTTAGTTCATCCAACCTCTGCCCTAATCTCTCTAGAATCCTCCCAAGGTTCCCCAAGCTCCCAAGATGCCTCTCACAAGCCTCTCTCTAGCCTTTGGAAGCACACTTCCAAGTAAGGGTTTTTTCTTCCTTTCTCGTTTTTGTCTAATTTTCTTTAAGTTGTTTTTCCATTTTAATTTCAATTATGAATGTTGGGGTATGGTTTCTCACCTCCCTCATACTGCCCTCTTTATGTTTTAATTATGGGAGACCCCTTTCTCTCTCATTAAATGCCTCCCATGTACACCCGTTACTATGCCGAAATTCCGAAAGGAACTTCTCCCTCCTCATTTACATTCAAGCAATAATTTTGTCTCATGAACCTAAATTCCATTACAATTGTTGGGAAATGTAACTATATGACCTCCTTACTGTCCATTACATGTAAATATGATGAGTAACCCCTTTCTCTCTCATCAACCTTTTTTATGAATTCTTACATCACGCTGTTACGCTGCCGAAATCGCACCGATTTTCTAAGCCAATGCCATTGTGTAGTGAATACCATGCCCATTTCTCCATCAAGGGTATTCACCTTTATACACATTTACTTATTGATTATAAAGTTTCATGTATGAATTACAAATTACTTTATCATGGAATAAATGATTATGTTTTATGAATCCATGTTTTATGATCCATGTGACACACTTATGCATGAAATGAAATGTTTAAGAAGGGTGCACCCTTATAGCGCTCCAATGCATTGGGTAAAGTATAATATCATGATACGTCATGTGCAATGAGTGTTGACTCATGCTAATTCAAGTGAAATGAGGGTTTACTCATGCTTCATGTGCAATGAGGATTTACTCATGCTTCATGTGCAATGAGCCTTGGCTCATGCTAATTCCATGTTAAGTGTTGTTGCCATATTTCCATGTTATGATTATCATGCTTTATCATGCCTTTATGTTCATGTTTCTCTTATTCTCTATTGATATGCCTATTGCCTAACATTTATTTTACTCCTCATGTTATTCCATGTGTACTCCCTTACTAGGCTTTATAGCTCACCCTTTTCTTATGCATGTCCTCAGGTTATCCCATACAATGCTAAGTACAAGGGAATGTAGTGGTCATGTAAAGGATGTTTTCAATAAAGATGTTGTATTTCATGTTTTAAGTTTTTATGTAATGATAATAATCCCTCAAGACACTAAAACTCTCGATCTTCTTTGTTTTATCAAGTGAAGTTTTATATAATAAATCATGTTTAAGTTTGTAATAAAAGCAGGGTTGTCATAGTTGGTATCAGAGGATAGGTTTAGTTATTTTTGGGATTAGGATTAGAAAACCTTAGTAAATCCTTAGAGAGAAGACTAAGTATAATAAAAACATCCCTAAGTTTTGGTGAGTATTTAGTAAGTGGGTTATCAAGAAAATACATCCCTATCTGGATACGAACAGGTAGAGGCGGCTCTGACACAGATGTATCCTAGGGGTAAAACCCGAAAACACCGCTTTGAGCTAGACTCGAATGGGAACTGGTGCACGACAACGGGCCTTGCTGCACTCTTGCTTACGACACTCCCAGGGGATATGTTTTGATAAATTCACAAGATTAGTATGAACCCTTATTAAGGGAATTAAAAAAATGCCCCAAAGAATATATGTTAGAAGGTAGATCATGAAAAGCCTAGATTGAAGCCTATAGACTCATGAGTTAAGGAAGTAAAAGTTTATTTATAAGTCATCAGCTTTTGTCTTTGGGTTACCCTTTATGTGTTACCCCTAACTTTCCTTTTATTCTAGCCAATGGCCGGTAATAGGAGGACTCGGGCTAACAACCGTTGTGAAGATCAATGTGATGATTGTACTAATGAGATGCCCAATCCAATGGGAGCAGGAATCGCGAACTTTGTCATGCTTCTCTCTCAGCTAACTCAAGTTTTGAATAGAATCATGGGTCAAGAGGAACATTCAACCCCCCTAAGAAATAACAAGTCACTATCGAGAGATTCATGAGACAAAGGCCTCCTAATTTTAGTAGATCATCTGATCCCACGATCGCTGAACAATGGATCAACTCCATTGAAAAGATCTTCTCCATCCTTCAATGTTCTGAACAAGAGAAGGTTCTCCTGGGGGCTTATCGTATGGAGGGTGAAGCTAATCAATGGTGGACGTTGATCAAAAATACGAAGCCTGAGGAGGAGATCAAAGTGTTGGAATAGAAGGATTTACGGAAGATGTTTTTTGATAAATATTTTCCGCGCACCCTCCGTCTTAAGATGGAAAGGGACTTCCTTTCCCTCAAGAAAAAAGATGAAGAATATGTTGGATCGTACGAGGCAAACTTCACAAGGATTGCACGATACGCTTCCGGATTTGTCGTTACCCCCGAATGCAAAGTTTACCGCTTCTTTGGTGGGCTGAAGCCAAGCCTGCGGAAAGCATTGGCGATCCGTGACTTCGACAGCTATGAGGAAATTTTCCGATGTGCCCTCAAGGTCGAAATGGAGATCGGAGAATCACAGGGGTATCATGGGGATAATAAGCGTAAGGTGGACTTCAATGTTGTTGGTCTGATGGATAAATCCAATGGTGCTAAGAATATCCAGCACCCCACTTTCCAAAAGTGCGAAAAGAAGCACCCTGAAAATTTCCTTAAGGGGATGAGAAAATGCTTCAAGTTTGGAAGAGAAGGGCACCTAGCTATTAACTGTCGGCAAGAAAGACCCACAGCTGCGATAGAGGAGAGGAACGCTCCGTTCGAACCTCAACGCATTGTTCAATGCTACAAATGCAAAGAACCGGGTAATTTTGAAAATCAGTGCCCTAATCCAAGGGTTTTCAGAGGCAACCAACAACCTCCAAGGCAGCAAGGAAGAGCTTTTTCCATAACTTCTACCGAAGTGAACCCTGAAAACGAAGTGGTGATAGGTACTCTAGTTATTCATTCAAGAACAGCAAATGTACTTTTTGATTCAGGCTCTACACATTCTTTTATATCTCGAAATTTTAGTAGAACAATCCCAGCACCACTACAAATCATGGAAGTGAAGATGTCGGTTAGTATGGAAAATGGGGCAATCATTGCCTCCCATGAATATAAGTCCTCCCATGTTATAATCTATGGATTGAATTTCCCGGTGAACCTCGTCATACTCTCTCTAGTGGAATTTGATTCAATTCTTGGCATGGATTGTCTTTACTTATATAGAGCCAACATAAATTGTCAGGAGAGAGAAATCACACTCAATATGGAGAATCGACCCCCGATTCTTTACAAGTGTAAGGAAGAAGATGAATCTTCTTTAGCTCCATCATCTCAAGCATGGATATTACTGCCTTATGAGCATGTGTATCTAGCTCAGATGATTGAGTCCAAGGAAGAAACCATCCTTGAAGAAATGCCTATTGTGAGGGAATTCGCTAAAGTGTTTCCCGAGGAACTGTTTGGTCTTCCTCCTAGAAGAGATGTTGAATTCTCAATTGAACTTATACCTGGGGATTTACCAATATCCAAGAATCCATATAGAATGACTGTTGTAGAGCTTGAAGATCTGAAGAAACAACTATAGGAGAATTTGGATAAAGGGTTTATACGCCCAAGTGCTTCACCATGGGGTGGACCAGTCCTCTTCGTCAAGAAGAAGGATAGGTCAATGCGGCTTTGCATCGATTATCGTGAACTTAATAAAATCACGATAAAGAACAAGTATCCTCTCCCACGAATTGATGACTTGTTTGATTAGCTGCGTGGAGCACAATACTTCTCCAGGGTGGAATTTCGGTCGGGATATTATCAAGTAAGGGTGAAGAAGGAAGATATCCCCAAGACTGCTTTTCGCACAAGATATGGGCACTATGAATTCATAGTAATGCCTTTCGGACTCACTAATGCTCCATCAATCTTCATGGACTTAATGAATAGAGTCTTTAGAGATTACCTAGACAAATTTGTGGTAGTATTTATAGATGATATTCTAATATACTTCAAAACCAAGGAGGATCATGAGAAGCATTTAAGAATTGTACTGGAGACTTTACGCAAGGAGAAGATCTAGGCAAAGTACAGTAAGTTTGAGTTCTGGTTGAAGTAAGTCTCATTCTTGGGCCATATCATCACAAGCAATGGGATATCTGTGGATCCCTCCAAAACAGATGCAATTGAGGGATGGACGAGGCCAAAATCAGTAACAGATATCCGTAGCTTCTTGGGGTTAACTGGATATTATCGACAATTTGTGAGAAATTTATCATGATTGTCCAACCCTCTTACCAATATAACTCGAAAGGGAGTAAAGTTTTCTTGGAGTGATGAATGCTAAGAAATCTTCAAGGAGTTGAAAAAGAGGCTTATCACTGCACCTGTTCTCACCTTACCCACAAGTGGGGAACATTTTGTGGTTTTCAGCGATGCTTCGAAGAAGGGCTTAGGTTGTGTGATGATGTAGAATGATAAAGTGATATCCTATGCCTTAAGGCAGTTGAAAATCCATGAGTGAAACTATCCAACACATGATCTGGAGTTGGCGGCGGTAATCTTTTCCTTGAAAATCTGGCGGCATTATCTTTATGGGGAAAAATGTGAGATATATACTGACCACAAGAGTCTTAAATATATATTCACACAGAAAGAGCTTAATATGCGCCAGAGAAGATGGATAGAGCTCATCAAGGATTATGACTGTTCAATACATTACCACCTTGGGAAAGCGAACAAGGTGGCAGATTCCCTAAGTAGAAAGAACCCATCAATTCTATCAATGATGAGAATTGAGAGGGATCCAATCTTCTTAGACTTGATGAAGATGGACATAGGAATCATAGAGAAGGGAACATCATCAATACTTTCAAAAATTATTGCTCAAATGTCTCTTTTGGAAAGGTTAAAGGATGCTCAAAAGGATGATGTGGGAATTCAAGAAAAAATGGAAGCTATCGAAAAAGGGAAATCCTTGGAGTTTAATGTTAATGAAGAAGGAATTGTGCGGTTTGGGAAAAGACTATGTGTTCCATCAAGTCTGGAGCTGAATATGGAACTTTTGGACGATTCACATAGGTCAAATTTTTCTATTCACCCAGGGAGCACAAAGATGTATCGAGATCTCTGAGAAAACTTTTGGTGGGATAATATGAAGAAGGAGATCGATGAATATACATCAAAGTACCTGGTGTATCAGCAAGTGAAGACAGAGAGGTAGAAGTCTAAGGGGATGATGCAACCATTGCCCATACCAGAATGGAAATGGGAGAACATCACCATGGACTTTGTCACCGGACTTCCGAGGACATCCAAAGGCAACAATGCAATTTGGGTTGTTGTGGATCGTCTTACAAAGACTGCACACTTCATTGCTATTCGGGAGGATTTCTCATTGGATCAACTGGCACAGATATATATCAGGGTAGTGGTAAGGCTGCATGGAGTACCACTATCTATTGTGTCTGACTGAGATCCAAGATTCACCTCTAAGTTTTGGAAGAGTCTTCAACATGCTCTGAATACTGAACTAAACTTTAGTACGACCTATCATCCTCAAACTGATGGCCAATCTGATCAGACTATCCAAACACTTAAGGACATGTTGAGAGCATACTCAATGGACTTTAAAGGAGAATGGGATCAACATCTTCCTCTGGTTGAGTTCTCTTATAATAACAGTTTCCACTCGAGCATCCAAATGGCAGCATATGAAGCCCTGTATGGGAAAAGGTGCAGAACACTGGCATGTTGGGATGAGGTCGGTGAACGTAAGCTGCTTGGACCAGAAATGGTCGAGGAAATGGTGGAGAAGGTGAAAACCATTCAGCAGCATATCAAGGCAGCCTAGAGTCGACATAAGAGTTATGCAGATAATCGTCGACGAGACCTTGAGTTTAAAGTTGGAGACATGGTTTTTCTATGCATATCTCTGTGGAAGAAGGTCATGAGGTTTGGAAATAAAGGGAAGCTAAGTCCAAGGTACATCGGCCCTTTCGAGATTCTTGATCGTGTCGGGGCTGTGGCCTATCGACTTGCACTTCCACCTACTATGGCCAAAGTACATGATGTCTTTCATGTATCCCTCTTAAGGAAGTACATACCGGACCCTTCACATGTACTCTCTTCTGAGGTGGTACAATTAAAAGATGATCTTTCTTATGAGGAGCAACCAATGAAGATCTTAGATCGTAGAGAAAAATTTCTACGAAATAATACAATGCCCCTCATCAAGGTGTTGTGGAGAAACCACAAGTTTGAATAAGCTACTTGGGAATAAGAGGAAATGATGAAGCTGAGTTACCCACATCTGTTTTAGTGTGGGAAAAGAAAAATTTCAAGGGCGAAATTTCTTAAGGGGGGAATATTGCAACGACCCAAAGTTTCATTAATGGAAATCCCTATTGATCTAATTAAATGTATCTTTATGTTTATATAAAATGTCAACTTCTTTGGTTTTATGTTAATAATTTTGACTGTTGCTAATATAGCCGTTTAACAGTGATCACATGATTAGAATAAATATAGGGGTTTAACAAATCTAAATTTACTTAGACAAAGGAAGCGATGGCCTCATCCAGTAGAATTGCCCCATACAAAGCCCATTTGTCGGAGCTCAGAAAAGAAGTGGAATCCTTGGGCTTCGCTCTTGACCATGCCCAAGTTTAGCTTCATCATGTCAAGCTCGAACAAGACCGTCTACGGGAGAAGTGGAAGTTGATAGAAATTACCACTCGAGCGATGTTATCCGAGCCACCCCAAGAGTCTGTCACCATCGCACACCTTACCCTTAGGTCTTATGCGGATATTTTAAGGGGTTATGTAACAAATAAATAGTACTATGTTCATGTATATTATTTTTGTATATAATAATGAATATACTTTCTTTTCATTATTGATACATTGTAAATAGTTTTTAAAGTACAAATAATGTTTTTAATTATTATTTAATTAAGAATTATATTTTATTAAATTAAGGGATTTTTAAATTAAATATTATTTTAATAAAATATTATTATTATTATTAAATTAATTTTTTTAAATATAAATGATCTTATAATTTTATGAATGCAATTGTAATTTTTATTAAGGTTTGAAAGCCATTTCTGTCAAAACCCGTGAATTTTCGATAAATGTCGGATTTATTTTAAAAGTAAAAATTAACATATTTAGAAAATTATTTAGATAAAATAAATGTTATTTCTGGAATCAGGACGTCGAAATTATCCAACGGTGAATTTTTCATAATTTTTTGAGACAATCAATTTTTTGGGTAAAAATTAAATACCATTTAAATATATAATGTGTTTTATGACATCATAATGACCCAATAGTGATGTAATAAAATACTATAGTCTTTATGTTCGGCCAATATATGTTTTACCATTAAAATAATGTTATTTTGGGTTTGTTTGACTTACTTTTCAAAGCATTAATGGACCCCTCAAGACTTATTAAACACCTTGTCTTTTTAAATTAATTTCCATGGGAGTATGACTCACCTCCACATAAGCAACCCTATTATTTTAAGAAGTTAGGACTTTGGACTTATAAAATATTTTTTTCCTCTTCCCTTTTCCAAAAACCATGGGCAAAAACCATGGGATGGTTTGTGGTTTGGATTAATTTAATGTAAGGGAACCCAAACCTAAATAATAAAGAATTCCCTCACCTTTCCTATATAAACCCACCCAAGATCCCAGTTCCTCCTCACTCAAAGCCTTTGGAGTTCATCCAACCTCTTCTCTACTCTATCTATAATCCTACCAATGTGCCCCAAGATCCCAAGAAGCCTCTCACAAGCCTCTCTCTAGCCTTTGGAAGCACACTTCCAAGTAAGGGTTTTTTCTTCCTTTCTCATTTTTGTCCAATTTTCTTTAAGTTGTTTTGCCCTTTTAATTTCAATTATGAATGTTGGGGTATGGTTTCTCACTTCCCTCATACTTCCCTATTTATGTTTGAATGATGGTATACCCCTTTCTCTCTCATTATATTCCTCCCATGTACACTTGTTACTATGCCGAAATTCCGAAAGGAACTTCTCCCTCCTCATTTACATTCAAGCAATACTTTTGTGTCATGAACATAAATTCCATTACAATTTTTGGGACATGTAACTATATGATATTATTATTTTTAATTACATGTAAATATGATGAGGAACCCCTTTCTCTCTCATCAAACTTTTTTATGAATTCTTACGTCACGCCGTTACTCTGCCGAAATCGCACCGATTTTCTAAGCCAATGCCATTGTGTAGTGAATACCATGCCCATTTCTCCATCAAGGGTATTCACCTTTATGCACATTTACTTATTGATTATAAAGTTTCATGTATTAATTCACATTTCTTTATTGTGGAATAAATTATTATGTTTTATGAATCCATGTTTTATGATCCATGTGGCACACTTATGCATGAAATGAAGTGTTTAAGAAGGGTGCACCCTTATAGCGCTCCAATGCATTGGGTAAAGTATAGTATCATGATACGTCATGTGCAATGAGTGTTGACTCATTCTAATTCAATTGCAATGAGGGTTTACTAGTGCTTCATGTGAAATGAGGATTTACTCATGCTTCATGTGCCATGAGCCTTGGCTCATGCTAATTCCATGTTAAGTGTTGTTGCCACATTTCCATGTTATGATTATCATGCTTTATCATGCCTTTATGTTCATGTTTATCTTATGCTCTATTGATATTCCTATTTCCTAACATGTATTATAATCCTCATGTTATTCCATGTGTACTCCCTTACTGGTCTTTATAGCTCACCCTTTTCGTATGCATGTCCTCAGGTTATCCCATGCAATGATAAGAACGAGGGAATGTAGTGGTCATGTAAAGGAAGTTTTCAATAAAGATGTTTTATTTCATGTTTTAAGTTTTTATGTAATGATCATAAGACCCAAATATAGTAAACCTATCAATCTTCTTTGTTGTATCAAGTGAAGTTTTATGTAATAAATCATGTTTAAGTTTGTAATAAAAGCAGGGTTGTCATAAAAGTAACATACCAAAGAATCTCTAACCAAGAGATCCCAAGCACTAAATCTGATCCTAATGTATCAAAAAAATAAGCATCCACTTCAAACTCCTCATTCCCCAAACACAATTTAAGATATCTTCACATTCCCTGAGATACAAACCCGATGCCCATCCCCTAATCGAATACTGAAGGGTTTAGTATCTTCTACCAGTGTCATTAATTGTTTCAACAAATTCTTGGAAAATAAGTTGTGACTAGCTCCGCTGTCAACTAAAATAAAAATTGGTATCCTTTCAATACTCACATCCATCTTCATAGATTTTGTTCCCCCTTCCCGAATTTTACTTTCCACACCAGTCGTTGTTCCTTGCATAATTATCTCCCACTCCTCATCACTCGACTCAGTAATTTCCCCTACATTTTCTTCCTCCAAGCTTGTGTCCCTTACTTGTTACAAGGTTCCACACATTCCCATACCATGATCTTGAAACTTTTTTCTAGACACTTATATCCAAGCTGAAAATGTGGGCCACATGTAAAACATAATCCCTTGGATCTCATTTCCTAGTATGCCTCTCTAGATAAATTTTTAATACCTCTCCATCGTGGTATGAACTCTCCTGACCTCTCCCTTTCTCTTCCTATAGCAGGAGAAATAATTTTAACAGTTTTGGAATTTCATTGCCGCTCTCCTCCAACTGTTCCTCCCCTTCCATGAACATCTTCAGGATTAATATTTACATTTCACAATTAATTCTCGCTCGACTAGTCTTGAAAGTGTAAGAAAATAGGCTTTAGTTCACGGTTCATGTGTTAGAACAATACTTCAAATATCCAAATGCAAACTGCCTATGAACAAACTTACATACCATTTTCCCCTTAAGTTAGGTATGCAGAGATCCACTTGTTGAAATTCATTGATGTAGCCATCCACTGAACGAGTTTTCTGTAAGCCTTTCAAAAATATTAGTGGATACTCCTCAGCTACAGTGCCATACATTCCAAGGATCTCATCCTTTAGCTTCGCCTAGGATATTTCTGTCTTGACAGATTTCAAAGAAATAATCAAGTACTGCGCAAGACCTTCTATGCATAGTTGTGCTAGTAGAACTTTCATTTCCTCAGGTACTCCATAAATTGAGAAGTACATTTCTACTCTTACAATCCATGAAACAGGATCCTCTCAAGAAAATAACATCTCTACTAGTTTTGTAATCTCTTGTTGCAACTCATCCAGCGAAAATGGATTCCTTCTTGGCTCAGTTGTAGATACATTTCGACACTACTCCTCGGACTCTACATCAATTCTAACAATTATTACACCTTCAACAACTATCTTCTCTTTATCTTCTATATTCCAAGTTTGTTCCTCTAAGATCGGAACTATCCTAGAAAGAGATGTAGTAAGTTATCGTACATGAGTCTCTAGTTGCTGGAGCGAACTCTCATGCCGCATCTGTCCGGCTTCATGGCGCTACATTCTGGCTTGCAGTCTATGGTCTCCATGTATGTGGACATGAGACAACCAAATTGTTCCTCAATCTCCAATCCCTTCCTGCTCGATCAAGAGAAAAGTGCTCCTCTCTCAATAAAAGCACCAAAATGATAGGGATCGAACAAGAATTAAGAGTGAGAGAGAGAATTCATTTTTTATTTAACATCATAAGTTCTATAGAAATTCAACTAGAATGTTTAACCTAATGAAAAGATGATATGTTCCTGGGAGACACACCTTCATAGGCCTCTCGTGCATAGGTGATCCCGATACCCCCTCTCCTCCTTGGGTATCCCCTTTTATTACACTAAAAAAGAAAGACCAAAATACTGAAATTACATCTATATCCTTCAAAACAAATTAAGGCATATTCCCTTTCCCAGCCCTATTCCTCCTTCGATATGTGTAGAACTGGAGGCCTATTATCAAACACAAAACCATTAGTAAAATCAATTTTATCAAGGTCACTTGTAGCAAATCCCTTTATAGTAAAATCAAATCCTCCAAAACATAATGCAATATTTGTTGTTCCTTTAATATACCATAAAACCCTTTAAATGATATTCCAATACCCCTTACTATAATTTATCATAAAATGCTCTGACTTCTTCTTTAATGTCTAGTTTTGTGTGGGTTAGAGATTATATTATGCTTATAATTGTTAATGCATATGGATCTTAAGATGCTTTAGTCTTTTATGCTTCGATAGAGCTAATCTGCGATGTATGTTTCATGTAGATGATCTCATTTAATTGAGTTTAAGACTTATTTTTTGTTATTTTCATGAACCAACCCGAATAACCTACTAAACCGGTACTTGAATCAATCCTAACATGGCCTGAAGGGCATTCTCGGTCTTTACAAGTTGATGACTAGTACCTGGACATCCAGAAACAATCAAGAGGGAACAATTTTTTCACAAGTGTAACCAAACAAATGAAAACAGTAGAAAGAATTATTTTATAGTCTATGTCAAAACACTTATCAAGGGAAAAGTACCACAACTAGACAAGTACAAATCCCAAAGACAACATCAACTCAAGATATCCTCGAAACAAGTGGATCACAAACTCCTCTTGTTACCGACAACTCCCAAGGTCCCGCTATCAAGAACACCCACCGCTTTAGAGTGGTGCTTTTCCTTTTTTTGGACCTCACATAAGAAAATATACTAACACCCAAACAAAAAAGAAAGGTGTGAGAAACTATAGCCCAGTAAGATCACACCAACCATTTCAAAATCAATTCATAAAAAATAAACCAATTATGCTCAATTTTAAATAAAACATGACATGATAATCTTTTCTCAATTCATTATAAAGCATGATTTTTAAATCTTTTCAAAGGAAAGTAATAAACATGTATAAAAGTTCATTTCCATAAAAGTAGGTATGGATAAGAATTTCATAAACATTGGAATGTATAAATCATTTTCAATCATAGCATCTTGGTTAAGAGTTCAAGGGTTGGTTAGATCAAGGCTCAAGGTTCCACACATTCTCAGTGAAATACGACTCCAAGTGTGCACACATCCCTGAATCCCAAGCCTAGGGGGAATAGAAATTCATCCCAAAGAATGAACCCCTTAATATCATTAAGTTCAGTTGGCGTTTATATCACTAATCCATTGCTAGGTAGAGCTAATGCATGCCTAGTGTGTATACCCAAGGCTACCCACCTAACCACCCAGACTCCCACATGCTTCAAGGAAATCAATCATACAAGGGGCTATCATTCATTTAAATCAATCATAAAAGGGGCTATCATTCATTTAAATCAATCTAAAATCATTTCAAACAATCATTTCAATCGGCCCCAAGTTCAAGTTTTAAAACATGTCATTTCATTTCAAAAACCAGCATCAAAAGGTTTTCATCAAAACTCATGTCTTCTAAAACGATTCATTTCATTACAAATTCATAAAACATTTCATGCCTTCTCTTTTAAAAAGTCATCATCAAAATAATTCTTTAAATCATTCATTTCAATTCAAGACCATTCTCTGAAAATCAACACTTTATTTCAAAATCCATTGTCAAAGTGATTTCATCACACACACACACACCATGTCATTTTGAAAACATTTATCAAATGAATCAAATCATCCTATTGAAATCAATTGGAAATATATTTCAAATAAATCAAGCAACAACAGTTTCAATTGATATGAATTACATTATGAAAGGATAGAACCGATCAAGGAATAACCCTAGAACCATAATTCCACAAATCAAGATTCATACTCATTAACAACATGAGGATCCACAACCCTCAAAGTTGAAGAAAGATGAGGAAAGGATAATTCACAAGTCGATCAAGATCACACTTACCGAAAGAGATTCAATGCTTCAATTAGCACTTCAATTAGTGAAGTTTCAAGGTTGGAAGGTCCAAAAACTCCTCAAGGGAGTCTCTAAAGTCGAACAACTTGAATTAGGTTTGAGGGAGAAGATTAATGAAATAAAAAGAGGATTTTGGGTGGCTGAATTACTATAATTCCCATCCCATACTCTCCCAGATTGGAATCACCATCTAGCCGGTGGCACTGGGTAGAATGTCTGGGAAACCAGAAACACCATTTTTTGGATGAAGACTTCCACCGACGGGCCGATGGTGCCAGGAAGATAATTCCTGCACCACTGGACTTCCCATCGGTAGGTTGTGGGATTCATATAGGAATCCCTTACCCAACCTTCCAATGGTTAGCCGACGGCTCTCACCAGCCAACCAGTGGCTGTAGCTTTTTCAGCTACATGTTCATGTCCACTCTCAATCCAACCCTCTTGGGACATCTCTTGACCTCTCAACCAAGCATCAAAACACACTCCCGAACCCTTGAAAGGATCAAGCAAGTAGAAATAACCAAAGAATAAACAAGAAAAACCAGTGGTCAACATGAAAAACAAGAAGCTAAATAAACCAAAGATCGTACCTAAAATTAGGTGTCAGGATGCTGCAATTCTCCCCATCATAAATGCTTTATGCCCATATAAATATTGTCAAGAAGACCGGTCCACAAAAAGTAGAGGCCACTACCACTTTATTATCATCGCCTCACATTCTCAAGTCTCATGAGAAGAAGAATCATGTTGTCATAGCAATCAAACCAAAGGTATGGACTTTCCATGGAGAGAGAATCAACAATCCGAACTGGGTGCTCAGTCCTGGTCATATCAGGTTCCATATCAAGGTTCTGCCAATTCAAAACATGAGACATGTTTGAAAGATACTTTATGAGCGACGACATGTGAAACATGTTGTGGATTGATATCATTTTTTGTGGTATGGAAAAATGATATTCCACATTTTCAAGCCACTGAACGACCTCAAAAATTCACATATCTCGATGCCTTTTGGTGATCCAATAGAGACGGGACTCTCAAAAACACATGGTCTCCAACCGAGAATTCTAAAGGGCATTAATGGTGATCCTCATAAGATTTATATCAACTTTGCGCCATCACCGATCTATTTCGAATCATCTGGATCTTCATCATCGTCTCCTAGACCAAACTAGGTCCCACAAGGGAAGTTTCTCAATCTCCGACCAACATAGTGGAGATTTACAAGGATGGACATAAAAGTCCTCAAAGGGTTCTATTTTAATGGATGATTGATAAATTTTATTATAGGTGAATTCAACCAGACCCAAAGGGTAATCCCACGCTTCTCCAAAATCAAGGACACCAGCACGAAGCATGTCCTCCAGAATCTGTATAGCCCGCTCCATCTGACCATATGTCTGAGGATGATAAGTTGTGGTCAAATTTACCTGGGATCCCATCACCTCTTAGAGGTCTCCTAAAAAATGAGATGTGAATCAAAGATCCCTATCGGAAACAATGACAAAAGAAACCCCATACGATCTGATGATCTCTCACACATACAAATGTCCATATTCCTCAACTTTGATAGTATCGCAAATAGGAATAAAGTGAGTCAATTTGGTTAACTGATCTATCACCACTCAAATCACATTATTTCATCGAGGAGTATGAAAAAATATAACAATGAAGTTCATCGATATCTCATCCTATTTCTAATTCGGCATTGGAAGGGGTTGAAGTAACACGAAGACTTTTGATTCCCGACCTTGACTTGTTGACAGGTATAACAACAAGAAACAAAATCTGTGATGTCCCTTTTCTTACCTAGTCACCAGAATTGACACCTCATATCATAAAACATCTTCTTCATTCCTGGGTGAACCTCCCACTTGGAATGATGATAATCCCCCATCTTCCTTTCTCGCAGGAGACATAAAAACATAACCGTTTTTTGAAGCAAATGATACCCTATGAAGATAGAGATTATATACCGATGGTCTCCCCACCATATAAATAATTCCTAATGTATCAGAACTCATCATCAATCTACTACTCCTGGATTATCATCTTAAAAATATAGGATGTCAACTAGACACTTGTCGGAGCAAACCTGATCTCATCCTCCCGGACTCCCAAATGCATGCGAGCAAAGATATCCATGAGATTCCACTCCTATGACTATTCCTTCATGACCAGAGATGGTAGTTTCATGCTCAAAGAATCAGAAAAAACACTCCATTTTATAGGGGTGTAGGAAATATCAAAGTCAAAAGATTGTTGGTACTCCATCTGTTACCTCCGAAGAAGATTCAAATCTTTTTGTGAGAAGATATAACTCAAATTTTTATGATCAAAGTAAATGGTAAAACTTTCCCTAAAAAGGTAGTATCACCTACAGCGTGCATCATAGTTGTGAGTTTAAGATCATGTGTGAGATGGTTCTTCTCATGAGGTTGAAGGTGACGAGAACCATAAGCCATCATGTGATCACCCTGCATGAGAACACACCCCAAACCCAAACCCG
The DNA here is from genome assembly GCA_963277665.1 of Viscum album. Taxonomy (NCBI): domain Eukaryota; kingdom Viridiplantae; phylum Streptophyta; class Magnoliopsida; order Santalales; family Viscaceae; genus Viscum; species Viscum album. The sequence goes on along the minus strand of CAUJRU010001196.1, from coordinate 124,338 downwards.
AAACATCACAAAAGAGCACATAGCCCTTTCCGGCCTCTGGAGGAGTCAACACTGGAGATAAAGTCAAATGACACTTCAAATCGTTGAAAGAAGTCTCACATTTACCATCTTGAACAAACTTCATTCCATTCTGAGTAAGAGCAGTCAAAGGAGAAGCCAATTATGTGAAATCTTTTACGAACTAGCGGTAATACCCTGTCAAACCCAAAAGGCTCTGTATCTCAAATAAATTCCGCAATTCCTCTCATGACATAACAACTTTCACCTTTTCAGGATCAATTGAGACCAAATGGCATAAAAAGATATTCATAGTGGTCATATCTGCTCTTGAAAGCTGTCTTAGGGATCTCAAACTCTTTGATCCTAAGTTGGTGATAGCCCAATCGAAGATCAATATTAGAGAACCACTTTTCCCCTTTCAGTCGATTAAACAAATCATCAATTCGGGGGAACAAATACTTGTTTTTAACTATAATCCCATTGACCTTCTGATATTCATCACATAAGAAAATGGTTCTCTCAACCTTCTTGGGGAAAAGCACTGATGATGTCCAAGGAGGCACATTGGGTCGAATGAAGCATTTGGACATCAATTCATCCAATTGATCCTTTAAATCTTTCAGTTCAGCTGGTGCCATATGGTAAGGTAAGAGGGAATGGATATGAACTGAGTACCTGACACCAAATCAATAGAGAACTTCACCTCCCTCATTGGTGGAAAACCAGAAAATCCTGATGGAAAAACATTTGGAAATTCATCCACTGTCAGAGGAAGATCACCACATGAAAATTCCTCCAGTTCGAAATCATACATGGCTATCATCCTACCTAGCTCTAAAAGAGGAGGTTCGGCTTGTCTAGACCTCGAGTCTTGTTCACCCTAAAAAACAATTCTCCCAACCGGGGGCAGTAAATGACACCCGTCGATGATAACAGTCAATCTGAGATTTGTGGGTGACCAGCCATTACATTCCAAGAGTGACATCCAAATGTTTCATATCAAGAACCGAAATGTCCCAAATGAGCTCAATTTTCAATAAAGAGAAAGTACAATAGGGGCCTCGAAGACTCTTATCTCTATTCGTCCTTAGAGGCATTGTAATTTCCATCACATAAAACATGAGCTCTGTAGAAAGATTCAACAAGTTCATGGTGCGAGTTGATATAAAAGAATGAGAGACACCGGTATCAAATAAAACAATCAATAAAGATAAAATAATAGTAATGTTACATCTCAATATTAGTAGAATCCGCATCAGTTCCCATTGGAGGTTTTTTCATAGCGTGAAGAAGCTTCGTTCCTGATGCCTGTGGTCAAAACCCCATTGTTTTTGAAGTATTTGACTACACTGTAGATCCTATTGGTACCAACGAGCCTGTACCACTACACAGAGCGGTAAAAACATGAAAAAAACTATGCAAGTGACTCGAGCGTCCACATGAGCTACAAATTTTCGATGCTACCATGCAAGCATGCTATGAGTGCCCATCCTTGCCACATTGGAAACAAGTTAGTGGTCCTTTACCAGATACTGCATATGATTTAGAAGATGTCCTTGTGAAGGAAGACCACCATTGTTTCCACCACGGGACTCATTCTACTTCCTCTTTCCTTTAAAGGAACCGCTATAGTTTCCACTTTGAGTTGGAGGTACTCTAGTCAACCATGACTTACCAGTCAGGTCAAGTTATGCCATGAGAGTCCTATACAGAACATCTGCATAGGTGGTAAGCTTCAACATAAATACATGTGACCGAATATCCAATCGAAGACTCATCTGAAACCTCTGGGCCTTTAGCTTCTCATTTGACACCACCTTAGGTGAAAACTGAGCAAGTTCAGCAAATTGATTGACATACTGAGTCATCAAATTTGGATATAATTGCTCCATGAAAAGATTTTTGAATTCTTTCCACTCCAAGATCTTAATTTTTTTCCAAAACTATAAAATTACACCATCTCCTACTAGGCCCCTCAAGCTTGAAGGTGAAACACTTCACCTTAATATAATCCAGTGTCTCCAAGAACTTGAACAGTTGATAAATCTTTCTCAACCAATACTCTACCACACGAGGATCGTTTGTCCCCTGAAAAGATGGTGGTTTTTGATGAAGAAACTCCTATGCACAATCTATGCTATCATCCCTCTGAGGTACAACCTCTTTAGCCTAAACGGGGGAAAGTGCAACCCCTTACCTAGAGTTTGGATTACACACAAAACAACCTCTACAAGGTTTTGGTCGACCAGAGGGTTTGTGTGATTTATTAGTAGCTCACTCTATAAGTCCGTTTGAATATATTCTTGGGGGCATGGTACGACACAACATCAACAGATAGGAAGAATACATCATTCAAGAGACACAGGAACATCGATTTTATCAATCAGAATTCAACTTGGGAATACAAATCTTAGATTAATGTTTTGAAAAAATTATAGAATTAGATCAAATAACTCCTCAAAAGCACTTTTTTACCAACCACCCATAGTAACTTAAGGCTCGTTACGATGAGATATGGCCAGAAACTCGCTCATAACCTACCCCTTAAGTTTCGACAATCATGTCTCCTATTTACCAAGGCATCCCAAACTGCATACCGACATCCAAGAAGAGACACCACATTCCTTTAATACCAATTTGTCATGAACCAGTCCTGATAATCCACTAAACTAGTACCCAAATCAATCCTGACATGGACCAAAGGGCGTTATCGATTTCCATGGGTTGACGACTAGTGTCTGGGCATCCAAAAACAATCAAGAGTGAATGATTTTGCCACAAGTGTAACCAAACAAATGAAAACAGCAGAAAGAATCCATAAATATTCATTATGTCAAATCTTTTCAAAGGAAAGTAATAAGAAGGTATAAAAGTGAATTTCCATAAGTGAATTTCCATCAAAAAATACATGAATAATCATTTCATAAACATTGACATGAATACGCATTTCATAAACATTGACATGTATAAATCATTTTCAATCATAATAGCATAGTAAAGAGTTTCGAGGGTTGGTTAGATCAAGGCTCAAGGTTCCACATGTTATCAGTGAAATATGACTTCAAGCGTGCACACATCCCTAGATCTCAAGCCCAGGGGGAATAAGAATCCATCACAAAGAATGAACCCCCTTCCCTCATCATGTTCAGTTAGTGTTGTCATCGTTAATCCTTTTTTAGGTATCCTAGCTTTCATTCCAAGTCCACCCACCTAACTAACCAGGATCCCATGTGCTTTAAGGAAGTCAATTATACAAGGGGCTATCATTCATTTCAATGAATATCAAATCATTTCAAACTATCATTTTAATTGAACCCAAGTTCAAGTTTCCAAACATGTTATTTCATTTCAAAAACCAACATCAAATGGTTTTCATCAAAACTCATACCTTTCAAAATAATTCTTTTAATTTTAGATTCATAAAAAATTTCATTCTTTTTCTTCTTAAAATTCATCATCAAAATCATTCTTCAAACCATTCATTTCAATTCAAGATCATTTTCAGAAAATCAACACTTTATTTTAAAATCCATTGTCAAAGAGATTTCATCACACACACACCATGCCATTTCAAAAACATTTATCAAAAGACCGGAATCATGCTTTATAAATCAATTGGAAATCCATTTCAAACCAAGAAAGCAACAAAAATTTCAACTGATAGAAATTGCATTACAAATCCACCTACCTCAATCACGGTTTCGTCGATCGCCAACACGGGATCCTCACTCGAAGAGAGACAAAAGGCTAGAACCAATCACAGAAGAATCCTAGAACCATAATTCCAAAAATCAAGATCCGGACCCATCAAGGACATGAGGATCCACATCCCTCGAAGAAGAATAAAGACTAGGATAGGAGAATTCACAAGATGATCAAGATCACACTTAATGAAAGAGATTTAATGATTCAATCAGAACTTCAATCCATGAGGTTTCAAGGCTTGAAGGGCTAAAAACACCTCATGGGAGTCTCCAAAGTTCAATGACTCGAATTAGTTTTGAGGGAGAAGATTTATGAATTAAAACATGGGTTTTCGGTGGTAGAATTACAATACTGACCATCCCGTTCTCACCTAGACCATGGGAGTCTCCAAAGTTGAATGACTTGAATTAGGTTTGAGGGAGAAGATTTTAGAAATAAAATGGGGGTTTTGGGTGGAAGAATTACAATAATTCACATCCCATACTCGCCCATATCGACCTCACCGGCTAGCCACTGGCTAGTGGTGCCAAAAAAATGCTTGGGAAACTGGGAACACCACCGGTGGGCCGGTGGTTCCAGGCATAATGCCCGCACCACTAGACATCCCACTGCCTGGCCGTTGGGATTCTTATGGGAATCCCCTACTACCAGCCTTCCACTGGATGACCGGTGGCTCTTTCTAGCTAGCCGGTGGACTACCTGTAGCTTTTCCATCTACAGGTTCATGTTAAATCTCAAGCCAACCCTCTCAGGACATCTACCAACCTCTCAAACAATAATCAAAACAAACTCTCGGCCCCTCGGAAGGTTCAAACAATTAGAAACAACCAAGAATTAACATGAACATACAACATGAAAAACAAGAGCCAAAATAAACCTGAAAGCAGGTGTCAGGATGTTATAGTTATTGTACTATTATGACAAATACTTGAATATAATTTAAAATTAACCTAAATAATAATATAAATTGCCTTTTTTTGAATGTAAGGACATATAACATTAAAAAAGATCAGCAGACGTACAAGCGAAAATCCATGAGGGGAAATTGTCCAGCCAGAGCTGATTGACATTGAGGGGGCCTGAGGCCACCAGCTGATGGGCCGCATTGTTTCCTTCCCTTTTGGTAAAGGAGAAGGTACAGTAAGAGAAGCCTTGGCGAATCGAGTGAATTTTCTTGGTGATGAAGCCAAAGGACTGGAGTCTGCCATCGTTGTTGTTAATAGCATCGATAACGGTGAGGCAGTCAGATTCAATGATGATATCAACCCATCCACAATCTATAGCGAGCATCATACCGGCAAGGATGGCCATGGACTCAGCAACAGAAGGCTCCCAGCAAGCCTGATGTGGTTCATATTTTGCAGCAAGGATTTTCCCCAGATGATTTTGGGCCAGGAGGCCTAGGGCGACAAGCCCATCCTTTGGGAGCGACGTGTCCGCGTTAATGTTAAGGGTCTCTTCTGTTGGGGGATTCCAATGAGGGGGAAAGGAGATGGTAGCAACTGGCATAAAATTTCCATTGTGGTCTTTTCAGCCCTCAATCCAGGAGGTGGCCCGTTCAATCCAGAATTTGGGGGGTTTGTGAGCTTGATGAAAAACGACATCGTTGCGCCGAACCCAAATAATCCAGGCTAGAGTGCAAAGTGAACCTGAAGAAGTCGAGAAAAGAGAGGAGCACCACCGCGTCAGTAGATCGGGAAGGTCAGAGGCCGATGCCATTGAAGCGGCATAAGTCAGGCCCCATTTATTCCAAATTTGCTTTGCTACCGGGCAGTGAATGATGGCGTGCAAAAGAGTTTCAAGAATTTTTAGGCAGAAAGGGAAAAAAGCAGTACTGGTTATATGTCGGTGCTCGAGGAGGCTCATGGTTGGGAGATTACCTATGTAGACCTACCAACAAAATTGGAAAATTTTAGGGGGAATGTTGAGCTTCCACACAAAGTTCCAGGGTCCCTCAACCCAGCGAACTGAGTGGTTTCCAAGATCTAGTCTGTAGCTGGACCTCACCGTGTATTCGTCCGAGGACTCATTGATCTAGAAAAGCTGGACAGGGCCTGCATCAGGGACCCAGGGAATGATAAGGATGGTTCTTTGATCCCTTTCATTAAACCAATCAAGGATTTTTTTTTCCAGACACCACCCCTATCCCTGGTCGGAGAGGAGGCAGATGACAGTGGCGTTTTCAAGACCTGGTTGGACAGGGGATATAGCCCGCATACCGTCCTTATCGATAAGCCAGGGATCAGTCCAGATATTGACCGATGAGCCAGACCCAATCCTCCAGCCTAGTCCTTTATCCAGGAGCTTTTTGTCCCCCAAATGCTTCTCCAGAGGAAGCTAGGATGGGGACCAAGAGAGGAAGCATGAAAGTCCGTGTGGGGAAAGTACTTAGCCCTGAGAACTCGTGCACAAAGAGATGATGGGCTGTTAAGGAGGAACCATCCTTGCTTGGCCAAAAGTGTATCATTTAAGAGATGCAGATTCTGGAATCCCATCCCACCCTCTGATTTGAAATTGCAGAGTTTCTCCCAGGCCATCCAGTGGGGATGATTCCTTCCATCATTCTTCCCCCACCAGAAATTGGCAGTGCGTGTGTGGATCTAGTCGACAATGAAAGTCGGGAGCTTAAACAGGGACCTAAAGTAGCTGGGAATGGATTGTATGACAGATTTGATGAGGGTCTCTTTTCCATCTTTAGAAATTCCTTTAGGGGACAAGCCTAGAATTTTTTTCTCGATCCTGTCCACAAGGGATGTGAAGATTTCTTTTTTGGATCGGCCAATCACCGTGGGAAGCCCAAGGTACTTCTAATGTTTCACAACCATATGGATACCAGCTGACGTGAAAAGCTCATCCCTCTTATGAGGAGGCACCCCAGCACTGAAAGAAATTTCATATTTTCCATGATTGATTGATTGGACAGACGCCCTCTCATACTGTTGGATTGCTTGGCTGATCACCCGACATTCATTAATAGTTTCTCTGGAAAACAGGAGGCAGTCATCGGCGAAGAAAAGATGCGACACTGGTGGGCTAACACGACAGACCTTTTCCCTATGAATAGATTTAGAGGATGCAGCCCTGGAAATAAGATTAGAGAACACATCAGCCACCAGTATGAAGAGAAAAGGGGAAAGGGGATCACCTTGGAAAAGGCCTCGAGATGGGGAAAATCCTCTGGTGAACTCCCCATTGACCTTTATTTTGAAGGAGATGGTCAAGATGCATTCCATGATAATATCTGTCCATTTAGCACAAAAACCCATTTTCATCATGACAATACTATTGAATTGCCATTCCAATCTATCGTAGGCCTTGGTCATGTCCAGTTTCTAGGCCACGGTTCCTCTTTTTGCGGTGGAGTGTAATTTCATAGAATGGAACACTTCGTGGGCCACAATCGCATTATCAGTAGTCAGTCTCTTGGCCATGAAAGCGCTCTGATTCTCAGAGATAATATCTGGTAGCCAAGGGCGCATCCGATTGACAAGGATCTTAGAGAAGATTTTGTAAGAGACATTGCAAAGGATGATAGGTCTAAAATCAGGGATCGCCAGAGGTTTCTTGATTTTTGGAATGAGCACAAGGACAATTTCATTAAAAGCAGCAATGCTAGTATTCCCATCCCAGATATTTTTAATCATGTTGCAGATGTCAGGACCGATAATGTGCCAGTATTGTTTAAAGAAGAGGGCATGGAACCCATCCGGTCTCGGGGCCTTAGTGGGATGAAGTTGTTTAAGTGCCTGGAGTATCTCGTCATCTGTCACATCTTTGGTGAGCTGTCTATTGATCTCATCAGTGATCATGGGTCTGATACAATCTTCCACCTCGACAGACATGAAGGGGGTTCCTACAGTGAAAATGTTTTGGAAATAGTCTGTCAAGGCCTCATGGATACCATTGGTGTTAGAGACCTTGCTTCCATAGGGTTGTAAGATGCAAGTAATAGCATTTTTCCTTCACCTGGCTGAAGCTTTCTGGTGAAAAAACCGGGTATTAGCGTCCCCCTCTTTAATGTGGTTATCCCAAGCCCGCATGGCCTAGAAACTTTCCTTGACACGCAGATCTGTATCCATCTCTCTTTGCATGGATCCAATCTTAGAGAGAATGAAACTAGATGTGGGTTGATTGAGAAGGTTGCTTAGTCTCTTTTCAAGGATAGCACAGTGCCAGTCGGGGTGGCGGAATTTATTATTGCTCCAAGACCTCAGATCAGATAAGACCTATTGGAGATTGATGAAAACATCCACTTAAGTCCTTTTCCAGCTTGAACGGATCACCTCTTTGCATTCCTGATCTTTTGACCAGAAGCTCTCAAATCTGAAGGGTCTGCAAAGTTGTCTATTTCGTTCGCCTTGCGTGAAATCAATGAAAATTGGACAGTGGTCCGAACAGTTAAGGTCCATGTGGATGATGTGAAACATACTGAACAGATTGATCCAATCAGAAGAGCCTATAAATCTATCTAGGTGCTCAGCGACGCAGGTGCCTTCAAAATTTCTGCAAAACCAAGTAAAAGGATTACCTATAAACCCCAAATCGACCAGGTCCGCCCTGTAGACCACATCCTTGAAGTTTGACATCGAAGCTGAGGGTCGAGTGCCTCCACCCCTCTTTTCCTTATGGAACATAATTTCATTGAAATCTCCTCCGAAGAGGATAGGGCTCGGTAAATCATGTCACAGCTTGCACAGAAGATCCCATGACTTCACCTTATCATTATGGGATGGCCAACCATAGAAACCCAAAAAGGTCCATGGTGGGTGAGAGTCTGTTTGGATAGTCATGGCCACATGGTGTGAGGAGAAAGAAAATATTTTGACGTCGATATTATCCTTCTAGAGGAGACAGAGGCCCCCAGCGTGGCCTTGTCTGGGCACCGAAAAGTAACCTTGGAAGCTGTACTTCAGAGTAATAACATTGGTGTCCTTGTTTTCCAGTATGGTTTCAGACAGGAAAACCATATCGGGGCGACTTTGAGAACAATTGCGCTGAAGCATGCGAACTGTTCGTGGGTTTCCAAGCCCACGACAGTTCTAGCATAAGGCAATCATTGCTCTAGGTGGGGCTGGGTCTCGCCCGCCGCCGCCTTTGGTTCCTCCAGACTTGTTTCACCACTTGTCGTTTTCCATCTTTTAGTGGGATTCCTCTCTGGGTGGCCTATTTCATTCTGTCTTTTCCGGACCCTGGGTTTAGGGTCTTCCATAGGACCATCACTCTCTCCTCATTGCACCCTTTTCCACATTCGATGGGTATTTGGTCCCGGTAATGAAGTCCTCGTCATTCCATGGGCCTCCATTGTTAGAGCTCCTATTGCAGTCGGTTGTGGGTTAGGGTCTGGATCTGGTGGTTCAATGTGCTTCAGCATTGGCCTTGAGCAGTGTATTGGTGGTTCAATGTGCTTCATCGCCAACTCTGTAGATGTTTGAGTCTTGTTTGCCTGGGGGTTAGGATAAACTCCTGCATCTCTCTGAGTGGGAGGGCTAGCAGAAGGGAGATCCACTAGTCTTATCATATGGGCTTTCCCAGGAATGGGTTCCGCCTAACTGGTATGTGCCAGCGTGAGACGGTTGCGGTACTTTTGTTTTTCCGTCTCAGGGATGACAACATATTTATTTGTTTTGGCACGGATCCAAGGGCCATATTGGAGGAAAATGTTGCCTGATCCACTCTTATGATTTGTAGTGCACTTTCTTTCTAGATGGCCAAGGTGACCACAGGAAAGCATAATATTGGGAGTTTCTCGAACTCGAATGATATCCAAATGTTGGTGTCATTGATTTTTAGGAACATTCGCCTCATCAAAGGCTCTGACACTTAAATTTATGCCTTGATCGACACCTCGAGGCCCCATTGTATTGGTTCTGAGTTATCCCAGTCAAGAAAGTGACCAACATAGTTCCCAATTTCTCTCATGATTCGTTCCGTTCTGGCATGGAAAGAGATTCCTTTAATTCGTAACCAAAAGGGGGATCGGGTTAGACTCACTTACTGGATATCATCCCCCCTCTGAAACCTTCCATAAGGAGGAGTTGGTTATCGAAAGACCATGGTCATCCCCGCAAGATTTTGTCTCTATATCTCTTGTTGATGAACTCAAAGATGAATCGATTGATCCCCGCTTCCCAAATAGCCACTCCGGATTCCAATTTCCAGATATTCTGTAGAGTGTTTTTGAGAGCCCCCTGATTTACCGATATGTTTTCCACAAACTTTCCAACCACGAGCAGAGATATGCACTTTTCCAAAAGTGTGTCTTCATTTCGCCGAGCCTCGATCATCGCCTTTTCCTTTTCCATTATGGATAGCTTCTTCCATTGGTTTACAAATTCCACATCCATAGAGCAGGACCAGAGTTGATTTCGCAATTCTCCCAAGAGACCGGCTCCCTGGTGGTCCCCACGGCCCTGGAACCCTTGCCAAGGAACATGGTAAAAGCTCTAGACAACACCTGGTGCGCAACGACGGCCCAGTCCAGCCACACACGAAACAAGGATGGGTCCAACAAGAAGGTGCTGGACCGGACACACCTTTATGGCCTCCCTACACGGTCCACACAGATAGGCCCACAGCCTTTACGGGCACCCCTTCCCTTTGAGAGGTCGCACCCAAAGAACCCGCACCGCGTCGCACCCAGGACGTCACAGAGCAACATCTCACAGATGAATCCTCATGGCTTCACAGCACAGTTGATGCTTCGCTGATGCTTCGCGGAGGCACCTCGCGGAGCAGACTCGACGCAGATCAACACCCCGCGGCAGCAGCAACGCGGCGTCTACAAAGCGACCACTCTGCGCGGCAAAGCATCGCGGCAGGTGCTTGGTGGATCAACACCCCACGGAAGGTGCTTCACGATTCAACGCGGAGGGGACTTCATGATCCAGCACCACACGGTAGGAACTTCGTGAAGACGAGGACCCGACAACCGCCCACAAGTCACCGCCTGGAACTGAAAGCTGAAGAGGGAAAAAACAAAACGGGTCCAGAAACCTAAAAAAAGTGGGAAAATGTCATGAGACAAGCTCGCACAGAACCGAGAATCATAATGGAGTTCTAAGAATGGTGTCTGGGACTGCCGGCCCTCTCTCGGATCTGGAACCAACTTAGTATGACGGCGACGGGAAAGACATCAAGACCCCGGGGGAGGCTGGATCAAAATTACTTGAGCCGATTTCGAGCAGTGGAAAGAAGCCCGACTTCCTTCGAACCACCGAACTCAGGATCCGGGACCAGGTGGAGAAAACCAGGGGCAAAGGAGCAAGGAATTCCCACCGTGGAGGGACGGGGGGCGGCACAGGAAGGAGAGGGCGAAACAATTGCACCGGAATAGGAGAGAGTCGGTGAAGCGACGAAACGATGCTGGGAGCACGGGGGGAGAGAGAGCACCCGCAACGGAGCGGATAGGGAGACTCAAGACCTAGGAAGCCCTGGGAGAGAGAAACTCTCAAGTGGAGAGACTTAAAAGCGAGTCCTAAATTTCCCTGTAGTATGGCATATTAGATCATCACAAGACTTTTGTGCCAAATAATTTTCTTGAGAGTCGAACCCTGGATTCTTTTCTATTTTGGTAAAAAAAAATTAAATCTCGTATGCTGGTCCCAAATCCTCTATATCAAATTCCCTAGTGAACAAAATTTTCAATTTCTAGTTCTGGTCTTTGTTGTGAGTTAACACCAACATTTCATACACATATAATAATAAAAATTATATATCAATTTCATAAATATTTTAAAATATGCGCAGTGATCTGAACTCAATTTTTTGTAATCAATGATAATTATGAAGGTATCAAATCTTTTCTAGAAAAAAATTAACATGTTTTTAACCTTAATATTTAACCAACTGACAAATAAAGTTTTTATAATCTTGTTTTAGATTTTTCCAAACCCTGCTTGATTTACCACCTCAACCAATATTGGATTGTGCCTTATTATGAGTATGCTTTACCATTTTAATTGTGGAAATTTAGTAACCTACATCGTATGGATATTACCATGCCATTGTAACACTTTTACAGCTATGAAAATGCTCTATCTTAATGTCGTGTGAGAAAAGGGAACCATGCATGCATTACTAGGTATCAATATATATCAGTTAGACCATGTGGGATGAAACTATCATTCTCCATCAATTTCAATGTTGTTAATACATGCCATCAAATTGGAAGGATGAAGCAAGACTTTGGCATTCCTTCTTCCATTATCCATGTACAATAACCATGCACAACATCTATTTTTAATCATATGTATCCAACAGTTTTTTGCGCAATATTGAAGTCTTCATATACAGTTTGTTGATCAGGATGAAGTTTTGGGTTCCTAAATGAAGCATTTTATGAGTTTGGTAGTGTTTCCATTTCAAATTCTTGTATTTGAAAGAGAACATAGAATTATGACTATGAACATGAAGTTAAAAAACATTTTCATTAACAGGTCGTGAATGACATGTTCCAGATTACACACAAATTAGTTGAGAGTGCCTGGTGAGAACTCACTTTTCTAATATCATGAGTGTTGATCTTGTCAACCACTTATGTTCATGTTAATAATTTTGATTATTTATAAAGTTAATTTACCCCTCTTATCAGAGCACTGTAAGAAATAGAATTCAACTACATGGGCTGCCTTTCCATTTGATAGAAATTTGAGCTGGGGGAACTTTTAATACTTGAGATATGGCATAATGTATAGAATGGATTTTGAAAAAGCGTTCCCCGCCATTGAAACATCATCTCGTGAGTGATAATTTCCCAGGGTCTTGTATGATTACTGCTTAAAAAAGTTATCACAGTCCGTCCATTTGTCTGGAGACATTGAATACACCTGATCAGGGAAGCTTCTAGAACCACGACCACATAGTGGAGATGTTTTTAGACACAAAGTTGTGATTTATCAAACCCATCGCCCCTTGATTTTTGACACCCATCCTAATGGACTAATTGATCAACTTCCCACATTTACCTCAAAGAAATATTTCCCTAAATTTTGCATTTTACTAAGTTGCACCCATATATGTCCCAAAAAGAGTGGGATGATAAAGAAGACATTTCAAATGCAAACATGGACTATAAAAAAGCTCGATTCCACTTAGAGAGAAGATAAAACCTTGTCACCTCAAAGGTTTATAAATTTAAGTTACATGGACACACTTACTCTCAACCCCAAATATCATCTTATAAAAGCAAACTATGATCTATGTAAATTATAACAAGATCACTGAGTGCATTAATTCCATGCCTATAAATCCAATATTGTAAAAAAGTGTGATCCATATACAAAAGGAAAATGTTATCATTAGCAAAGGGCACATGAGAAGTTGCCTCCAATTGTGCCTTCAAAACAAATCTCTTCTCAAAATGAATTTTTTTTTGGGAATGACGGGGGCTAATCCATTTCATGGCATTGTGGACACCTTTTCAGTGGACTTACTCCCAATAAGAATTTGGATTGTGTTCATCACCTGTGGAGGCTGCAACCCTTGCCACTTGGCCTGTAGATGGAGAAACCCAGAATCCACACCTCATAAGTGAGGTTAGGTTGTCTTGTTTATAGATGAAGATAAAGATATAGGTTAAAACATAAATATAAGTCAACCCATTAACTAGTAAAACCTTTGATTATTGACTCATATCTTAAATATCTAAATAACATAAATATCTACACTCCCCTTTCTAGATTTACCTAGCTTTGATACATAATCAAAGAAAAAACAATGGAGATCTATATTAATTAAAAAATGCTAAAAATATAATGGCACGATAGTTGGAATGTCCAAAAGAGGTTTGGTAAATGACAAAAATCCTCGACGGTGATCTATGTAGTGACAAAGAAGCATAATAGAGGTTCAGGCAATATTTGAGAGGATTTGGGTAGCGATGGAGATGATCCGGGCAATAATAGAGAGGCCTGATAGAGGTCTAAGTAACAATAAAGAAGCTCAACAGATGTCTAGGCTACAAGAGCACCTTGAGAAATTCTGGAGATGTTGTGTGTCTTTTGAGGCATGCAAGCAGGTTTTGTTCGAGCAGGAAGTAGATTTGGAGAATCCAATTTGGAATTAATGAAGGGTAGATTTGTCGAAAATAATAATAATAAAATAACGCATATCACTTGTGGTGATTACATGAGGAAAAAAATGTAGGAGACCCAAAAAAATTTATTTCTTCTCTTGGATAAATTGTTGGAATGATATAAGTTTAAATACATGAGAAAAACATCTTAATTTATAGGAGAAAAAAACACAGCTAGAGAAGAGTTGGTTCCTTGAATCTGTCCACCATCATTATTAGCTCTGTTCAAACTCATTATTGACAAAATTAATTTCTCCGATCAATTAATTAATTTCCCATGTCATAAACTCTCCAAATTTAAGCATAACCACCACACCATCACAACATTGAAGTTTTCCATTTTTAAAAACAAGTTTATTTTTCTTGAACACCCCAAACTTATTTTCATTGCATCCCAAGCATTTGTTTCATCTTGAAAAACGCATCACGCTTCAATGGTTTCGTGAAGATATCACAACCTGTTCATTTGTTCTACAGATGATAAGTTAAACTTATTTATTCTTCACAGGCTCTCTAATGAAATGATACATTGTTTCAATGTGCTTGCTTATTTTCTGAAAAACTAGATTTTTAGCCAAAGCAATTGCAGAACGGTTGTCAATAAAGATCACAGTAGGTTCTTGTGTATAACCCAAATACCATAGCATATTTCTGAGCCAGATGCTATGACACACAGTTGAGTTGACTGGAACGTACTCAGTTTCACATGATGATAATGTCAAAATGACTTTTTCTTGGATGACCATGTGAATGTTTTGTCACCCAAAAAAATGAGAATCTTGTTGCACTCTTCCTTTCATAAATGTCTCTTCTCCAGTCATTGTATGAATATCCAAAAAGCTTGAAATATTTATTGGGTGTATATAATATACCTTCATTGATAGTTCATTTAATGTACCTCAAAATTCTTTTCGAATTCAAATGTTTTTGTCCAGGTGTCTCTATATATCTGCTGAAAAGTCATACCCCGTAGAGAATATCTGGTCTGGTGCATGTCAGGCATCTCAAGATTCCAATCAAAATTTTGTATGAAATAATTTACAATATTCTTCCATCACTTTGAACAACTTATATGTCGAGTAAGTGATCCATCTCTCCGATACTGGTAATCTGGAACTACTTGAACATGCACTCCTTAAAGGATGAGAACACACCTGGATTATTTCCTATGAAAATAAGACCGTCAATATATAGGCAAGCCAATAATATGTTTCCATCGTCCTCCTTCATCAGATATAATGTTTATATGGACACTTGGAATCCTTTGGATTTAAAGTAATCATCAATCCTAGTGTTTCATACACGTGGTGCTTTCTTAAAGTCCATAGAGCACCTTCTTCAACTTGTACACCTTTCCTTCTCTTTCTTTGTGTATCCATGTGGTTGATCAATATAGATCTCCTCTTCCAAAAATCCATTAGAAACGCTGACTTCACATCTTGCTGATGGATCTTCCATTTGTGTTGATCAGCTATTAAGATCAATAATACGATCATTTCCATCCTTTCCACAGGTGAAAATACTTCACTATAGTCAATGCCTTCCTTTTACTTGTAACCTTTAGTGACAAGTCTTTATTTGTATCTTTGGACTTCTCCTTGAGCATTCTTATTGGTTTTGAACACCCACTTCACACCAATTGTTTTTCACCCTTTTGGGAGGTGTGTTAAGTCTCATGTCTTGTTCTTTTCGATGGAACAGATTTCATCATCCTTCACTTTCCTCTCTTTCATCGGATTTAGCTTCCTTGAAGCTAACAAAGTTAGAAGTAACCAAGAGACAATACAAGTTCATGTAATACGCTATTGGTTCTATGCTTCCATATATTTCTGCAAGACTTTGAGTATTTTGGGGTCATATATGAGAAATTTCTTGTTAAATACCTTCTAAAGTAGAAGTATGTGGTGATGGTGTCATTGGTTCTTCAATTCCTTGTTTATCCACTGGTATTTCTTCAACATTTTCTTTTTTATTTTGAAGTGAGTCACATCTCTCTTGAATATTCATCTTAATTCCATTTCCATGAATCATTTTCTTGGAAGATAACATCTCTACTAAATATAATCTTCCCGATGATCAGATTATACAAGCGATATCTTATTGTTTGATATTCGTATCCCATAAGGACACACTTCACTCCTTTGCCATCGAGATTTTTTCATTTTCTCTTTAGGATCCCGACATAGGAAATAGAATTAAAAACTCTAAGATGAATTACTCTAGTCTTGTGAGTACTCCATCTTTCATGCGACGTCTTTACTTCAAGATTTTTTGTTGGGAATCTATTAAGTAGATACATTGCACACAATGCCGCTTCAGCCCAAAACGTTTTGGACAATCCTTTGTCTTTCAAAATGCATCTTGTTATGTTGAGAATGGTTCGATTTTTTCTTTCAGCTACTCCATTGATTTGATGTGTTTAATCTGACACCAACTAATATTGAATTCCATGTTTCTTGAGGGACTCTTGAAAAACATTGAAAATGTACTCCCCACCTCAATCAGATCATAATTTTTTTATTCGACAGTTGCTTTTATTTTCCACCAGTGCCTTAAATTCTTTGAAGAAGTCAAACACGCCCGAATTCATCTTGAGAAAATATATCCATGTTTTTATCTTATAATCATCAATAAATTTTAGAAAGTACATTCCTTGTCTTTTCCATTTCAGATTCAATGGTCCACACACATCGATGTTGTCTTACTCGAGTGGCGCAACAACCCTCTAATTTTCTTTCTTTGCAAATTTGTTTTTATGTTGCTTACTTAGAACACAACTTTCACATATTTGATTCAGATCTCTAATGTTAATAATCACATTCACCATCTTCTTGTTTAAATGCACAAACCTGAGATTCCATAGCTAGCCTTTATCATCAAGTACCATTGTCAAACATTGTGGTACGTCAGGGTGGATCATAAGACAGAACATGCAGTTCTTAGTCATATACACTTTTTTTTTATCATCCTTCCTTTTCCATCAACAATTTTCATTTGTTTATTTTGTAGGATTATGTGAAAGCCTATTTACACCAATTTACCAAAACATGGAAATGTTTGTCTTCATGTGGGGTACATAGGAGACATTAGAGATGAATTCATGATTTTCATCTCTTTTCTTGATCAGAATATCTATTCTTCCTTGGAAAAATATTATTGAGAGATCACCAAATGAAATCTCTCGTTGAACCCTCTCATCTAGGTTCATAAACAAGTTCTTCTAGCTTGTCATGTGATTCCTAGATTCAGAGTCAAGCTACCACATACCTTGATTTTGTGTTGATGTTTGTGCCATCAACATAAGGGATTCTCCAGCAACATCCCCTACTCCATCAATATTGGTCTCTTCAATAATATTCTACATGGGTTGCATACTCTAATATTCCTTATTATAATGTCCATATTTGTGACAATTATAGCATTGGATGTTACTTTTGTCTATTGGGTGATGGTTTTTGAATCCTCCCCTCCCTATCCTCATCCTCATGGAGTAAAATTTTGATATACATGACCTCTTTGATTTGGGATTCTTCCACCTCATCCTCCTCTTTTTGTGTTACTTCCTTGTCCACGAAATCCTCTGCCTTGGCCTCTTTGAAATATCTTATACAACCTGGACCAGACAACCCATCCAACTAGAATCCGAACCAGACCGTGACAAGACTCGAAGGGTGTTCCCGATCCCCACACACTAACAAAAAGCACCCAGGCCTCCAACAACGAATAGAGGGAACGATTTTCCCAACATGAAATAAGATACATGACATACATATAGAGAAAGATAATCAGGAAAGAAATATGCCATAATAAAAAATAACTGCGTGATATAACCAAGGTTGAAAGCCAAAACCAAGGTACATGTCCAAAAAAACAAACCAAAAAGGACAATCCCAACTATAAATATCTACTCAGTGTGATACATGGGAAACATCACACCGTCTCACCACCAAATACCCATGTCCAGCTAACATAAACCTTTCCACCTCATTGCGGTGCCTTTCCCTTTCTGTATCAGACATAACAAGATCTGCACACCCTCAAGGGAGAGTACAAGGTGTGAGAAAATCGGCCGAATAGGATCTCACCAAGTGTTCTATAGTAAGTCCATGTTAAATAATCCCAATGTGCTCAATATAAGAAAAATTTGGCATGATAAAACAATTTTCACATTTATTTCAAAGCATGGAAAAACATTTCCCCCTTTTCCCAGTTCTAAAACAAAATCCATATAATACAGTTTCAAATCACATTTTAGATACCCATTTTACATTTATCAAAGCAAGCATCATATATCATATCAAATCCAAATCAATGCAAACCAAACCACAATGGAGATCACCCATAGGATAACATAGGTCAGGGATAGCTAGGTCACTTTTACCTCAATAATATATCAATACTAGTTCACTAAACAAGTCTCTAGGACACAAGTCCTAGAGAATATAGGAACAACCCCAAGGAAGAAACCCCTATAATGTTAGATAATCAAGTCTCTAATACACACATCCTGGGGAATAGAGGAACACCCCATGAGTGACCCTCCTATGGAAACAAGGACAATACCCAATGCTAAAACCTCCTCTTTTATACCCAAGGTTCCCATGTGTTTCATATGTCAAATCATTTCAGAAGGGGTTACCACATTTCATAAGACAATTTCCAAACAACATTTTTTTCATCCAAAATCATGCTTTGAAAACCAATTTCACAAACCATTTTATAATTCTTTAAAAACCTCTTTCTTTTACCAAAATAATGAGAAATACCATCTTTAATCAAAAACCCATTTATATCAAGAAAATCAAGAATCATGTCAATTTTCATTTAGAAAAAAATTTAGAAACCAAAGAGCAGGCACGGTATACAAAGAAAAGGCTTGAGATGGAACCACCCACCCCACACTTGGGTCACACACCTGAAGATATTGAGATGCTCAGCGGAAGCTGATTGACCGGGAATTTAAATTTTTTGCATCACTAGACCAATGAAACATCGTTGAATTTGATAATCTGGTTTTGGTACGGTCCAAGGATCACACGTGGTTTAATCAGAATACAAAAATAAAACAAAGTAATACCTCATTCTGATTTATAATGTGCACGCCCATCGTAGGTTGTCGGAGTTCGTTGCACAAAGGATTTAACAGTGAATCCCTCTATATCATCCACACACACTTCTCGAATCTATGCACGTTTTGTTCATCAGATTTCTGGTGCTAGCGCAGATCTCTGACAATCACTTCGACATAGAAACGATCACCGCGATCTCCTAGCTTTAATCCATGAAGTTGAACTTGAATCGGATGCTCGATTGAGCATCTCTCTCTAGTAATCAAAAGGAGAGAGAAGCTCTCAATTCGAACTGATCGAATAGTCTCCATTGGAAGAGCTTCTCTCTACTTAATATAGTGTAAATCATTAATACCAAGTTTGGGTTCCCAAACCCCGTGTAATAAACATCCACTAAATAAGTATTATAAATAATTATTTATGATGAACTAAACTGCTCCATAAACATTATTTGTATTTTATCGCTTACTTGTAATATATATTAAATATATTATGTGATAATCCTGAGCCATTAACTTGACTCACATCTCTTGATAATATTAAATGAACCCGAAATATTATATTAATATTCATTCGTATAATATTAACCTTTGTATTTACTTAATCACTTGTAAATACATGTAATAAATAAATTCAAGCCAATTATTTTTTACTTGAATAATAATGAATTTATTTATTCATTGGTGATCAATAGAACTTGAATAATACATGGACTCCATAGTGGGTCCCACCAAGTCCTATATTTCTATTCAACTGAATAGGGTAGATTCTTGAATGCTCTATTATGTGTGACCCTCTAGGACCATATCTCAATAGTAGTGAATACTATTCATAGACCAAGAGCATAGTCTAAAAACTCATCAAGGCCCCTAAAGAGATATGGGAAAAGTCATAGAAACAACTGCCAACCTAAGAACACACATTTTGTAATATAATCTCTTTGTCTTTAATATATCATAAAGCAGGATGCACACCCATGTCATCATCCTTTTCTTGCTTTATTATTTGTTGATCTAACTGGATAGATTTACCTTGGATTAACATGACCATGGATTTATCAAGGTACTACAATCCTGATCAACATGGCCCGAGATATATAACTTCCTTAACCTGGAAGTGAAAAATCATTTGCTGACCATTCAACTAATGTCATACCACCAATGATGCACCCAACACAATCTACCTCACAATGATTTCATTATCATGGTTTTCACCTTGCATCAAAGTATGAAATCAAATGACACACATTGACAATGATCTCAAGTCAGGAGACCATTACACATTTCCATATATAGGAATATCCAATGACACCCAAAACATGTGGTGTTCCTATTGGAGGGTCAGTCCTCATGATCTCACTACTAGAGATCACCAAGTGCGAACTTCATGAGAAGAAGTCTCAATACTTATGATCCCCCAGAACCTAATCGTCAAACATCTACTGTGTCCAGTTAGTACGATGCATCTAGACCATAGGACCTTTGTTTAAGATTAATGTCACGACATCTCAAGGTTCTCATTATAGCTTGAGATCCACTATAACCTTTTGATGTGACAATTAATCTATGGGCATTACTATTAAATAGTGGATGCAGAAAAGTCTACACTATAATGGTAAGTAAACATCATGTATATATTACTTGTATATACGATATGGTAATCAAAAGTACTACATAGTTGGGTTTATGGCACCCACTTTTACAACAACGCCAACCACAATGGGATCCCCACACTAGAAGAAAAGAGAACACTAGAGTAATCGAGAGTAAGGCCCTAAACATCGATACCACATCTTAGGCTCGAGTTTCCATAAGCACATGGTTGATGAAGAAGATAGATCATCACACACCTCAAAGGTCACACGTGCTACACCACAATCAATGAGAGATCCAACCTTCGGGAAACAGATGCACGCCAAATCTATAAGGGATCGAGAAAGATCATAACACGATGCATCCTAGAACTGCTGTCAATTTTAAGAGAAACGTAGAATGCAAGAGGGATTAGATCAAACTTACCAAATAGGGAACAACCAACCGACTGAATATCAACGTGACTCTCAATATAAAGAGATTCTAAGCCAACCCTAGAGAGCCCTTGGATTTGTTCAAGGTGAATTAGGGTCGAAGGGGGTTATTATAGGTGTTATATAGAGGTTTCGGATGATAATAGGACTAAACTGACCCTTACTAATCCGGCCTACTCTATTAGGAATATTGTTCCATGACCTCCCATAATACATACTTACCAAAGGAAGGGTAAGATGGTAAATGAGGCAGATTAATCAATTTTTATGGAAGAGGTTATAAATACAGTTTTCAAAACTGTTGGGAGTACGTGGGGAATATTTTTTGTTACAAATGATCGTGAGAATTAACTGTGGAAAGGGAGGTGGTCCTACCTTCAGTTACTGAGGAGTTTCCTTCTACAAGATGGAAAAATAGGGAAGCATTCTTCTAGGTTTCTCTTCTTTTAGCTTTTAATTTTCCATTGTAGTCGAGCGATATTGGTATAGAAATTCCTACAGTTTTTATGACTGTTTTAGATATATATATATATATATATATATTTTCTACTTCTCTTTTACATAACATTTTGGAGACTCCACTGGGGAGTACACACACGGATAATCAGAGAGAGACGCATAGGAAACGTGTGGACATGGAGAACCGAGTTTCGGCTATCGAGAAAACAATGGAAGGCTTCTGGCCGGAAGTAATGACGATACATGATAGCATGGAGAAAATTATTCGGGGTCAAAACGAGAGCCAACGAGTAGTACAGGACTTGGCGTAGTAGTAAGAGGGGCATGTTTCACTTAGGATGCGTGATATGGAGGAACAAACATTGGAGAGGTTGAAGGAAATAGAGCTCCAAGTGGAGAGAGGAAAAGAAAATGGTAAACAGTGCCGAGACACACCCGAGAAATCAAGAGGCAGTAGGCAGGAGAGTATGGTCGTTGGAGAAAAACTGGATGAATCAGTGACCGATGAAATAATATACACTAAATCCATGAAAAATTAAGTAAAAAGGGTAGTGTTTCCCTCATTTTCTGGAGAAGACCCATTCGAATGGGCCACTAAGGAAGATATATATTTTCTAATTAACCACATACCAGAAGAAATGAGGTTACACTATGCCCAAATTTGTATGGAAGGAACAACACTATACTGGTTCATCTCTTAGCATTTCTCCATTCTAGGACCGACATGGGAAAAATTTAGAATAATTATCATGGAAAGGTATGACAAGAACACTAAGGAGTATTTTTTTAGATACTTAAAAGCGCTACGGTATACCAGATTAGAAGATGAATACATCGAGGAATTTGAGCAGATTGCACTTAGAATTCTTGATTTTCCAGAAACTTGGTATATGAGCATGTTCATGGGGGGATTGAGAAACGAGATTGAAAATTGTATTTCAACTCATGAGCTGACAAATAAACTCAGGATACTTGTTTTAGCAAGGAAAATTGAGAGGGAAATGATAGTAGAAGGGATCTTCAAGGGGAACTGAGGGCGGACTGTACCATTTTCTTTGCCATGAGGAGAAGGTAACCTACCATCAGGCTTACCACCCAACTGAGCTATTGTGGAACGATATAGGGGATATGAATACATAAAAAAATCCGTAGGGGAGAACCATTGGAATGGGGTTCGAGTGATTATCCACCAAGAGCGAGAAGAGCGAAAACAGAAGGGGGTCTATTTTCTATGAGGCCAGCTGTATAATCCAATGCATAGATGCCCAAAAAACACTTGAGGGTTTTGGTTTGGGAATATGAAGATCCTGAAGCTGAGATGGAAGAATAAATTGGGACTCAGCAAGAGGAAATGGGAAAATCAGGAGTGGAATAGCCAGAGGAAGGATAGAAAGAGGGCCAAGTAGAATTCTACAGCATGGGAATTTCTGGAGCAGAATCTATGGTTTTTACTAGAAGTTTATTAGGGGTGCTAGTGACATTACTTATGACAGAAGAGCCCCTTCTGTTACCGCCCACCAGATAGACCGATCACATGATAACCTTGGAAGCAGGGGAGACACCTGTTAATATTAGACCCTAAAAATTGGCATATTACCTAAAGGATGAGGTGGAGAAACAAATAGCTAAAATGTTATCAAGTGGAATGATAAGACATAGTAACAATCCCTTTTCCAGCCCTATTATTTTGGTCAGGAAAAAGGATGGAAGTTGGTGGATGTGTGTGGACTATAGAGCAATGAAAAAAATAACCGTCCCAAATAGGTTCCCTATTTCTATTATCAAAGAGTTATTGGATGAGTTATATAGTGCCTGATACTTCACCAAGCCTGATTTAAAGTCCAGATTCCACCAAATTCAAGTAAGGGAGGATGATGTTAGTAAAAATGACTTCAAAACACATGAAGGGCACTATGAATTCATGGTCATGCCATTTGGACTGATGAATGCCCCAACCAATTTCTAATATACCATGAATAGAGTATTTAAAGGGGTTATTAGGAAGTATGTACTAGTATTTTTTGATGATATACTGGTTTAAAACAAGACATATACAAAACATCTAAACCATCTAGAATCAGCCTTCCAAATATTGGAAGGAAATTAGTTGCTGGTGAACAGAAAAAAAGTGTTTTTTTGGATAGATGTCAGTGGAATACCTTGGACACATAATCTCATATGAGGGGGTATCCATGGATCCAATGAATATTGAATGTGTAAAAATCTTGCCACACCCCAAAACTATGAAAGGAGTTTGAGGTTTCCTTGGACTTACGGGATATTATAGAAAATTCATTGAAGGGTATGGAAATATTTCCAAACCACTCACTGAGTCAACCAAAAAAGATAACTTATTGGTTAAACATGATTTTTCAACTTTTAAGGAGTGTATGACCACTGTTCTGATGTTAGTTTACCGGACTTCCAAAAAACTTTTGTAATTAAGTGTGATGCTTCAGGAAGATAATTTGGAGCCGTAATAATGCAAAAAAAATTGACCAGTTGCATACTTTATAAAAGCTCTAGCAGAGTCCAGCCTCTCCAAATCAGTCTATGTAAAAGAGGTAATGGACCTTGCCTTAGCTGTGAACCACTGGAAGAAATACTTAATTGGAAGAAACTTTGTGATCTACATTGACCATAAGGACCTAAAACGCCTCCTTATATAGTGACACCATATAGTTAACCAACAAGAATGACAAGACAAGCTTCTCGGGTTTGATTTTGAAGTGGTTTACAAACCTGACCGAGAGAATCGGGCAGCAGATTCTCTTTCCCGAATGGCTGAAGAAGTAGTGGACAACTGAACAGAAGAAAAATATTTGGGATCAGCGGTTTTAGAACCATTTTGGTTGGAGAAAGATGTTATTAAAACAGAAATATAGCAGGATCGAGAACTAAAAAGAATTGTTGATGATATTGAAAAATAGACGGATGTGCATTCGGGTTAGAGCTTGCAGAACTGGCTGTTGTTCATAAAAAAGAGGTTGGTCCTATCCAGTCAGTCTAGCCTCATACCCATGTTTCTGTACTATTACCATACTTCAGTAGTAGGGGGGCATATAGGCTTCCACAAGACCTACAAGCATCTAGCTATAGGAATTTTTTGGAAGGGGATACCACAAATTATCAAACAGTTTGTTCAAGAGTGTGATGTATGTCAATGATAAAAAAGGCATGCCATGTCTCATTCTAGGCTCCTACAACTGCTGCCAATACCTGAATTAGTTTGGGATGAAATATCGATGGATTTCATCTCCGAGCTACCTAAACCACAAGGGCTTACTATTTTTCTCAATGCAGTGGACCGTCTATCAAAATATTCACATTTTTTTCTGTTAAGACACCCCTATACAGTAAAATCAGTGGCATGGGTTTCTGTTAGAGAAGTGGTCCACTTACATGGAATCCCTAAATCCATAGTCAGTGACCGAGACCCGATTTTCATTAACAACTTTTGGAAAGAATTGTTCCACATGGAGGGAACCACATTGAAAATGAGCTCATCTTACCATTCTTCAAATAGATAGACAAACATAGATAGTCAAAAAATGTTTATAAACATATCTCTGATGCTTTGCCTCAGAGAGACCTCTCTCCTGGGCACATTGGGTACCATGGGAAGAATTTTTCTATAACACTACTTCTCATTCATCCACTAACATTACCCCCTTTGAAGCTGTATATGGAAGGAATCCACCTAAAGTAATAGGGTTTATTGAAAAAAGTACACTAGTTGATTCCTTTTCTACAAACCTCATAGAACGGGATCAAATATTATTCCAGCTTCAGAATAACCTGACTCGTACCCAACAGTTGATGAAAAAGTATTCCAATAAACACTGAAGAGATGTAACATTCGTGGTGGGTGAGTCAATGTTTGTTAAGATTAGGCCTAATGTACAGAAATCCAGAATTTCCAAACTTAATCCTAAGCTGGCAGCAAGATATTATGGTCCGTATTAGATTAACTCCTAACTGGGAAAAACAATCAACAAACTTTCTCTGACTAATACTACACGAATTCACCCATTATTCCATGTATCACAACTTAAGCGAGCACTGGGGAGGACAGAGGTGAAAACTGAGTTTCTAGAAGTGCAGGATGATTCTTTCTTTTCTAGATTAGAACTAATAGCTATACTGGCCATAAAACCAACAACCGGGATTCCACAAGGGTTGTCGCTTATACAATGGAAATATATGCCATGTGAGGAGGCTAATTGGGAAGATGAAAAACTACTTAGTTCACAATTTCATAACTTCCACCTTGGGGACAAGGTGTCTTTTGAGGAGGTATAGCTATTAGGAAGATTGTTCCATGACCTCCCATAATACATAATTACCAAAGGAAGGGTAATATGGTGAATGAGGTAGATTAATCAGTTCGTTTGGAGGAGGTTATAAATACAACTGACAGTTTTATTGGGAGTACGTGGGGAATATTTTATGTTACAACTAATCGTGAGAATCATCTATGGGAAGGGAGGTGGTCCTACCTTCAGTTACAGAGGATTTTCCTTCTACAAGCTGGGAAAATAGGTAAGTGGTCTTCCATGTTTCTCTTCTTATAGCATTTAATTTTCCATTGTAGTCGAGCAATATTGGTATAGAAATTCCTACAATTTTTTTGCTGTTTTAGATCTCTCTATCTCTCTCTCTCTCCTCCTCCAATGGGCCAAAGGACTTAGATTTTTATTATTATGTGAAACCCCCTTTTGAGGGAAGAAGGAGAACCCAACAGACTTCATGAATATAAAAATTACATGACCCAAAGATCAGGAAAATAAAACCCAGACTGACAACTTGGAGTTGCCTCTCCCCAGCATTTAAAACATGAAAATTCACTCCACCGATGCAGGACTGAATGGCTAACAAGTGTCATGTGTCAAAGAATAGGATTAATCCGATGGTTGACACCATACCCTTTCAAACATCCAATTCCATGAAGCCTGCAAAGTTGAACTGCCCGCTCTGAATCCTCCTTTGAGGCATGTTCCTTGAGGTCGATTCCAGCTGAATCTTCATAACTTGAGTCTTGAAAACCAACCCAACATCCACCTGAAAAGATCCAAGCATGCCCATGCCCAAACAACGCCATCAACTGCCATCCTGGACAGACCCCTCCGCACTCCATGAGGCGCCCCACCACCATAGCTGCAGAAGCCCAAAAGACCAACCAATGGACGCGAGTCCAATACATCATCACCTTGGACTGGATGGCCCAAACTCGCACCCAGGGAATGCCACAAATGAGGGGATCCTGGTCATCCTGCAACAGAAATGCCACTCTGGGCATGGATTTACTCCAATCAGAACCACAGATGCACCCTCAATGGGTTCTAAAGCAAGTTGGTCACGGTGGTGAGAAAACAACAGGAATGGGCAGAGGTGAACCAGTGTCGATGAACCAGAATAACCAAAGAGCCACCAAAACCCATCTATATGAACAAATACATAGTTACAAAGCCATAAAATCAGAAAAAACTCATAGTCGCTCCCAGATCAGGATCCTCCCCCCTCCAAGCCACTATGATATGAAGCAGATCCACACCAGAAAATCATCGGAGACCTCACCTGGCCACGCCGGACAAACAGGGGAATCAGAACTGATTCAACAATGTCATATGGACCAAGATGCACCAAACTGCATCGAGGTCGAAACGCTGTCAGACCAAGTTGTCATCGGGAGGAACCACATCGCTGCCCGGAGGCCCAACCACACCGATCCGAAAGTCGATGCGCCACTGAGAGGAACCGCGACCAGGTCATCGTAACTCTGAGGCCAGGTCGTCGTCAGGAGGAACCGCGTCTTCTCCCAAAGGCCCAGCCACGCCAAGCCGAATGTCGATGTTCCACCGATCAATGTTTCCACCGAAGACATGGAGGCCACGAGCCTCCGCCAGCTCCCTGTCGTGCCACACAGAAACCAGATGTGCCCCACCAAGTCAAGATCATAGATCTGTGCGATCAGACCCAATCTGGAGGGGGGAGGAGGAAAAAAACTGGGAAAAACCCTAGCTGCCACTAATGGGGAAGAGGACACCGCTCCGAGGCTCCACCGGTCAACCCATCAAAATTTCTCAAATCCATCTCTCTCCCTCTCTCTCTCTCTCTCTCTATTTTCTACTTCTCTTTTACATAACATACACTGACACCATCGACTAGTTGGTGGTGTCAGGAAGAACGCATGAACCTCTGGAAGTCCCACTGGTTGGTCGATGGAGTTCCTATAGAAACTCCATTATGTTAGTATGCCATCGGCTAGCCGGTAGTTTTCTGTAGTTGCTGATTAGCCCACTTTTTTTTCACCCTCCTCTGAACACCCAACACTCATTCCTCTAACCCCCGAGCAAGGTCCAAAACATGGGAAAGAAGAAAAAATGATATTTTAAAGGGCTTGTACATGAGGGTAAAGCATGATGTAAAATTTCCCATCTTTCCCCTTTTCAGAGTTGTTGAGAGACAACTTTGATTGTAGAAAAGGATTCACTCTATTTTTATTACTTCGTCGATTCACCTTCAATTCATGGGCTTGTAGAAATCGCATGAGTTTTTTGATAGAAATTGTTTTTAGGTTCTGGTTTCTTCCAAGACAACGACTATGTAATCAAATTTTGGATCCAACGATTTCAAAATTTTCTCACATACCCACATGTCATCAAACTTTTCTTCGTTTATTCATTTTTGGTTCCCCAATACCATTACACGAGTATGATACTCAGTAATGGTTTCAGAATATTTCATGAAAAGTGATTTGAACTCACCTTGTAGATATTTAAGTTATACGCTTCATGTTAGAATGGATGTCATTGGGGGCACAACTATGCATTTTGGGGTGCCACATATAGAGAAAATGCGAGGAGGATAAACACATTAGGGGTGCGTATCGTGCAAGAGGATCGACACATATCCCTCTAGTACCATATTAGAATGGAAACCCTAACATCACAATGAGGCAGGGTGCTTAATTTATTGATGAGAAAAGGAATACAATAGGTAACCCACACCGATGTGGGATACGAATGTTAAAAATATCTAATACTCTAATAGTTTTAACAACTCTAATACCATTGAAGGGTAGTTTTTTAGAAAAAAAGAATTAAAAAAATATCACAAATCACTCGTGGTGATTTCATGAGGAAAAAAATGCATTGAATTCAAACAATTTTATTTCGGCTATTGGATAAATTGTTGGAAGGATACAAGTTTCAACATATGAGAAAAAATCTTAATTTATTGGAGAAAAAATCACAATTGGGGAAGGTTTGGTTCCTGAATCTTCCTACTGTTATTATTAGTTGTGATAAATTTAATTTCTCAAGTCAATAAATTAATTTCTTTGGTCAATAAATTAATTTCTCTCGTAATAAACTCCCTAAATTTGGGAGTGGTCCCCACAATATCGCAACATTAAAGTTGTCCAATTTAAAAAACAAATTTATTTTTATTTAACAAGCAATATGTTGAGCTAGAGAAGAAACATGGCGGGTCTGTACTCATGATCTTTCTATTAGAGATCACCAAGTGTGAACTTCATTAGAAAGAGTCTCAATACTTATGAGCCCCCAATACCTGATAGCCAGACACCTACTATGTCCAGTCAGTAAGATGTATCTAGACCATCACTACCACAAAATAGGGAAAGGGAAGTGCTTCCCTTTATCAGTGCTAAACAGAAAGTGCTGATAAAGGGGTATGCCTTTATCACCACTAGTTAAAAGAGCTGATAAATATAACCTTTATGAGCGCTAAAATAAGCACTGATAAAGGTATACCCTTTATCAGTGCATTTTTTAGCACTGATAAAAGGGCACATTTATCAGTGCTTATTTTAGCGCTAATAAAAGTTTTTATTCTTAATTTATACAAAATTATAATATTTATCAGTGCTAAAATAAAAGCGCTGATAAAACATACCTTTATCAGCGCTTTTAATGAGTGCTGATAAAGGTTCCAGCGGTTTCTATTTAATAACCCTAACAGTCCCTCCTCTCTCACACGCAGTAAAGCTTTCGCGGAAGCTGAACTTGGACCCTCTTCCGCCGCGACTTCTCCTCCTCGTCTGTGCCGCATCCTCATCTTCCTCCTCCTCCTCGTCTTACTCCTCCTCTTCGTCCTCCTCCGCTGCCACTGTCATTGGGTTTTTCTCCTCCACCATTGTCTCCGCATCATTGGTTTTGCTCCTCTGTCACGACCGCCGCCGTCTCCGCCGCCACGACCGCCGCTGCGACCGCCGTTGCCTCCACCGCCACGACCGCCTCTCCCTCCGCCGCTGCTACCTCCGCCGCCGCCACCTCCACCGCCACTGGTCATTGCAGGACTATATATAATCATTAACTATAGATAATATTTATTCAATTTGAGGATTATACTATTACAAACATATGATTGTTTTCTATAGTTGGATTTTGATGATGAACCTCTTAGGGATGAGGATTTGGTGTAGGGAATTGGTCTTGAGGTGGTACCTCTGGGTGGTTTTCCAATCCATCTACTACCCATTGAGTAGAAGGTTATGACGACATTATAATATGGGGATGTGAACAAGCTTATTGTTCTACATGTGTTTTAGAGGAAGATTCCTCCCATGTATTGGTGTGAGCTAGACCCCAGGAAGTTGATGGTTGGCTTGATAGAGTCACATATGCTCCACACCTTTTGATGAAACCTCTCAATAAAATGGTGGTCTTAACGATAATTCTTTTTCTGGTATTAGCTAGTCGATGGTTAATTCTGTTGATGAATAACCATAATGAGATGATACTCACTTGGATGAATGTTAAGTTATTTTTTTGGGTAAATTATTATCTAGACATGTAGTGATCAGTCTGTATCTAAGAGATTCTGCACCTTCGGAAGAATATCATGACCTTCATATAGATTTATCTGAGGTTAAAAAATCTTTCATAGAATAAAATGGATATATTTTGATTGCGAAGGAATGGTCATGCCTTGGATTTGTATAAGGGAAGCACTCTCTATTCTTGATTTTTGGTGTTATGACTGGGTTGAGGGACATGATCATTTTGATTCCTAACATTATTGATTTATAGCATGGTTTTAATGTGACCATCACTATTGAACCTAGATGGATGGGTTTAGGGTAATGAAGCATGGGTATATTCCTTTGGTTTTGGAATAATGTTGGGTAACTGGTGATCGTGTGGTGAGTTTTGGGATGGTGTGATGTTAAGATTGGAAAAGAGTGTCAGGGGTGTCCCATTGGAAATATGTGTGTTCCCTCTAATTTTTGTCAAGATGTATGGGTAGGCTCATTGAGTTTGAATAGGTATATTATCCTACTCACTAGATACCACGTGTTGTGTTGAAAAGATTGTACCATGAAGTTTAAAGTCATGCGATTAGGATGTATGTGTCATGAAAGGTGTGATAACAGAGGATTGATTAGGGCTTACTCATTTGGGATATGCTATCTAGAATAAACTTGGGGATTATACCTAGTAAGGAGGACCTATTGGTCAGGGCTTACCCATTGTATGTTCATCTTTTATATTTTAAAAAGTCTGTTGAACTCGTTCTATCGAAGGTGTGTTCTACAATTTCTTGTTATCTTAAGGTGTGTTTAACCATCGTTTGGGTTGATTTTGGTTTTAGTGGGTTCTTGGGGTTTGTGGGATTTGGTAAATGGTGTACTTGGTTTTAGATTATTTTATTCTTATTAGTTTCCCGTATTTTATGTTTTCTTTTCAGTTGGAAATCTCCTCTGTTGTGCACCTATCCTCTGCCATGAACGCATCTATGACGTGTTCTTAACGACACCTTCGTGGTGAGTTTTCTCCTATTACTCATTGATTTCCTCTTTTTCGCATGTTATTACTGTTTTATATTGATGGTTATAATGTGAAATGTACGGGCTAAACGCCCCGCTGAAAATTGTGGTCGTTGGTGGTCCTTGTTTGTGCACTAAATGAATTGCATGTTGATTTGTTCTTGTTGAAAATTTGTATATAAAAATTGTTAATTTACATATACTTGAATTATGAATGAATTCCCCAGGATGATAAAACTTCTATGATAACCCCTTAATTAACAAACAAAATTGAATAAGGGATGCTTTGTAAAATCTAAAATTGTGATTGTTTGGTTTGTATGGTGTTGCGATTGTGAGCATGATTGTGTTTTTGTATGGTGTTGCGGTTGTTGGCATGATTGATATGCTATTTGTTTTCCATGTTTTAGTTCTTCCACCATTTAATATCAATCTAAACTTTACCCATTTCAATGGCACCACCACTTTGTTACTAGTGCAATTCCACTGAATCCTAAAAAACCACTTCTAGAGGACTCTATGAGACACTTTATGGTGTGAAGATGATGTTTTTAAGATTCTATATATTTTTAAAATACATGGTATTTAGTCTTGTTAAATGGAACATGCTTCACCATACATGTATTTTATATAGATTTTAATGCCAGACAACAGTTATCTCCAAAATTTACACCACATGACTCATCTTCTGACTCAAACTTGGAATAAGTTTTATTTTAAATGTTACATGTCATGTGAACGTAGGTCATACACAATTTATCTCCAAGATATATACTTCAGCATGAAACCATGTATATTCCATGAAATAATGGTAGAACCATATGATATGTGTTTTACTTCACTCACACCATGTATAGATACCATAGAAACTTGATGTGTATAGACTATACACCCCTAGTGGTCATGTAAGGACTACACACCGTGTATTCCACAAAAATGTGATACATAGCCGGTGAAGTGACTCATTTTGTATCTAAATTACACGCCTTTAGCTCAAGTTGTTCTATATTTCATGTATTTTCAAAGGCATCATGCAGTCTTTGTAAGACTAACTTGGAATTAATTTAATATATGTCAGATTAAATCAGGTATCTTATCCATAGACGATGTTCACCCTACTGGACACACCATGTATATGGATTTCACACGAGTTTAGAAATGGTAGTATACAACCAACCTTGACTGAGAACCCTACACATTGTGTATCCATTGAACAAATTGTGTGTTATGTTAATTTCATTATTATTATTTATTTTTCACTTAGATGATAATATTTCATGTATGAGTATCCCATTATAAATATCTTCTCATGTAGATCACAATATTATGATTCCCTCATTCATTGGAAATTGCACACGATGTGGTTTGGATATTTTAATTATCTTCACTCTGCTTGAGAGTTGACAAGTGACAAGTGAGATGTTTGGAGAAAATATGGAGTATGGTACTCCCCCATGTTTCGGTGAAGATTCCTCCATGTATAGGTTTTAGGTACTCTATGGAGATATACAAAAGACAGGGCACAATCCCCTGTATATAGATAGAGTTCAAGTATTTTCACATGTTTTGGGTAGGTTCCTCTATTTCATTGTAGAGGCATTTGTACCATGATTTTTTTTATAAAACCCTAACAATGCTACTTGACTAATTAAAACATAATATTAGGCAAGTTCGAGATCGAACCCATAAAGACAATGAATATGAATAAAGAATGGATGAATGCTAGTCAGTTGACAAAAGAGTATGAAGATGGCATGAAAGAGTTTATCAAGTTTGCAGGAGATCATGCATGTGACCCTTCTCAAATCCTCTGTCTGTGTTTACGCTGTTGTTATTCAAGACAAATTAGTCCAGAGAAGTTGGAAGAACACCTGATTTGTCACAGAATAGATTGAAGTTATACATGTTGGAATAAACACGGGGAAAACGAATGTAGGTAGTGGCTCAGATAATACAACATTTTATGGAAGATCTGATATGATTACAAGCATGAATAGTGAAGACGATCATATGGAGGGTGTGATTACAGATGTGAATGATGATGAAGATCGTATTGAGGAAATGAAAAGGATATTTGAAGATGAACTTCGTGATTGCCCAAATTTTTTTGAGAAGTTAAAGAGTTGTGCAAAAACACCATTGTATGCTGGTTGCACTAAATATACAACATTGTCAGTTGTACTGAAGCTGTATAATTTAAAAGCAGGCAACGGGTGGAGTGATACCAGTTTTACAGAACTACTTGCTCTCCTGAATGACATGCTCCCAGAAGATAATGAACTCCCAAGACAAACATACGATGCCAAAAGAATGCTACGATCGATGGGTATAATCTCTGAAAGAATACACGCCTGCCCAAATGACTGTATATTGTTTTTCAAGGACCAAAAATCACTTAAAGAATGCCCAAAGTGTGGTGCTTCTCGATACAAGAAAGATGATTCTAGTCCTACGAAAGTTGTATGGTACTTTCCAATCATTACAAGGTTTAGGTTCCTATATGGAAGCAAGGAGACTACAGGACAATTGACATGGCATGCAGATACAATAATTAAAGATGGGAAACTACGTCACCTGGCAGACTCTCCTCAGTGGAAGAGAATTGATCATGAGTATCCTGAATTTGGAAACGAGATGATAAAAATTTGTCTGGCGTTATCTACAGATGGGGTGAATCCTTTTGGTTTTCAAAGCATTAGTCACAGTACATGGCCAGTTATGTTGGTAAATTATAACTTACCACTGTGGTTATGCATGAAACGAAAATACATCATGTTATCTATGCTTATATTAGGACCAAAACAACCGGGTAATGATATTGATGTTTATTTGGCTCCATTGATTAAGGATTTGAAAATATTGTGGGATTCAGGTGTTACGTTGTATGATGCTTACAAAAAAGAAGATTTCACTTTGAAATCCATGTTGTACAGGATGATAAATGACTTTATAACTTATAGAAATTTGTCAGGATATAGCATTAAATGAACTCAAGGGTTTCCCATTTGTGAACAAGGTACACAGTCAATTAGGTTGAAACATTCATCGAAAACCGTGTTTTTAGGACATCGTAGATTTCTACCCCGACGACATAAGTACCGATCTTGGACGACATCATTCGACAGAAGTTCAGAAGAATGTAAAACACCATCTCCACTAACAGGTGATAAATTGTTTGAGAAGGTAAAAGATTTGAACACTAATTTTGGTAAACTGTTTTCAAAAAACCTTACGAAAAATGGTTGGAAAAAGAGATCAGTTTTTTTTAATTACCATACTAGAATTGTCTGTATGTCATACATTTTATTGATGTTATGCATATTGAAAAAAATGTATGTCGTAGTGTCATCGGCACATTTCTAAATGCACCCTGCAAAATGAAGGATGGAGTTAAGGCTAGATTGGACATGGTTGAGATGGGAATACGAGAAGAGTTGGCACCAGTGAAGGGTAAAAAATGAACATTTCTTCCTCTTGCTGCTTACACTCTTTCCAGGCAGGAGAGATATTAGTTTTGCAACTTCTTGAATGATGTAAAGGTTCCAAAGGGGTATTCATCAAATATCAAGAACATTGTGTCAATGAAAAATTTAAAATTAAAGGGTATGAAATCACATGACTGCCATGTTTTGATGCAAGATCTAATTCCTATAGCTTTACGTTGCATTTTGCCCAGGAATGTCTACCATACATTAACAAAGCTATGTTTCTTCTTCAAAGCTATATGCAACAAAGTTATAGACCCGGAGAAATTTCCAACTGTGGAAAGAGAAATTGCTGTCATATTATGTGAATTAGAAATGTTCTTCCCGCTAACATTTTTTGATATGATGGTTCATTTGATGGTTCATTTGGTGAGAGAGATTCAACTATGTGGTCCTATACATTATAGATGGATTTTCCCCATTGAATGGTATATTAAGATTTTGAAAGGGTATGTCAAAAATCGAATTCAGCCAGAGGGTTGTATTACAGAGAAATATATTGTTGAGGAAGCCGTTGAATTTGGTACTAAATACCTGTCTAGTGTGGAAAATGTTGGCCTACCGAAATCTCATCACACTGAGCGACTTGAGGGTGAAGGAATTTCTGGAAGAGAGGTTGTCACAATCAATAATACAGATCGGTAGAAGGCTCACCTTTACGTTTTACATAACAGTTTCGACGTTGACCCATTTTTTCAAACCCACAAAGAAATTATTAGGTGTTTGAATCCATATAGGGTTGAAAAATGGATATCAGATACACATAATAGAAAGTTTATAGGATGGTTTCAGGACCATATTTTGAAGCAGTTAGATGAAAATCCAGACTCAATTTCAGAACGACTTTGATGGATAGCCGGAGGAGCAAGTGTGTATGTATTATCTTACAATTCTTATGCAGTTAATGGTTATACATTATATACTAATGAACATGATGAAGAAAATACCATGAAGAATAGTGGGGTTACACTTGTGGATGAGGCGATGCATATTTTCGGTGCTAAGGAAAAAAATCCAATTTATGTGAATATGTCATACTTTGGCATCATCAAACGAATATGGGAGTTGGATTATACGAAATTCAAAGTGCAGATTTTTCAATGCAAGTGGGTTGATAACAGGAGTGCTGTTAAAATAGATGAATTAGGATTCATGAAAGTTGATTTTAGTAATGAAGGGGAGAAAGACGAACCATTTATAATGACATCATAGGCAGTACAAGTATTTTATGTTCTAAACCCCGTAAACCAAAATTGGTCAATTATTCTGTTATCGACCAAAACAACTGAAGGGTCAGATGAAAGTTCAACGGAGGATGACCCTTTTATAGGGACTCCACAATCATTTCACAGCGGTCCCAATGTAGATGGTGTTTTTTATGTAATAGGAGACCATAATGAAGGGATTTACATAGTCGATAGAGGAGTCAAATCTCTTCAGACTTTAAAAAAAGAGAGAGTACAATAATCAGGTTATTTGTTTATTGTAATATACATTGTGTTACGTTATGTTATTATCTGTCCACTACTGTTTTTATGTAATTTAAATTAAATGTTAAACCACTTCTGCATATAATGACTTCTGCACCTGATGATGCACCAAATCCTAAGGCAAAAAAGGTCTCTCAACCACCTGTTGGTGGTCCCAGTGCAGAGCAACAACAGGTTTCTCAACCAACTGCTGGTGGTCCCAGTGTAGAGCAGCAACAAGTTTCTCAATCTGTTGTTTCTGGTCCCAGTTCAGAGCAACAACAAGTTTCTCAACCAACTGCTGCTGGTCCCAGTGTTGATGCTAGTGCTCCAGAGAAAGATATTGATGATACTTCTGAGGAAATAGTAGGAAATTAAACCCTGAAAGCGCAAAAAAAAAAGAGCATCGTAGTTTGACAATGTTAGCCAAAATCCTTAAGGCAAAAGAAAAAAGGCATCAAATTTGAAGTGGGATGAAATAAGCGAGGCCAACATGTTAACCCCAATAAATCCATCTTTAGTAGATACATTGGAATCGTCACTTGGAAACGCGTGCTAATTGATGTACAGTCGTGGCACCATGTTTTCATCGGTCTTAAGACACTAATGTGGGAAGAGAATATGGTAACATTATGATATCATTTTTTTCATTTATTAAAATAAAATACCAAAACATTTACTTAATATTCATCATCCATTACAGAGTGCATTTATAGTAGATGCCTCGCATAAGGAATATGTATTAAGAGTTTCAGGAAGGATTCATAGAGGTTTCCGCACAATTTTAATGAAATATCATCTTAAAGATGCTGAAGGGAAAATCAAGCTGCACCCACCTCCTCTTTATGCACACTTGATATACCAAGGAGCGTGGGACGCGTTTATCAACCGTCATGGGGAGCAGACTTTTCAGGTACATTGTGTGGGGTAATAAGTTGTTTGACATTTCTTCTATTCATCACTTTGATTGACAGTTTTTTATTTATGAAACAACAACTGAGTTCTGAAAATAAAAAACGCGCAGCAGAACCAGCGTACCCTTACTGTAAATCAAGGTTGGGGTACGCTTAACTTGAGAAAAAATTGGTACGTCTTTTAAATCTACCATACTACTTATATGTGACATAAAACAACACCATAACCATGTTTCTATGTTTATATGCAGATTGATGAATCGAAATCGAAATCTAAATCCATCCCACGCCATGTGCTATGGAAGGAGGATCATGTAAATAAAGAGGGGATACTGATAGATGAAAACACACACAAAGTGTGGGAAACATGTGTAAGTATAACATAATATAAATTTGATTTGTTTTAAATCGCTATTACATTACAATGACTACTTATTTTTCTATATTTTCTATCTGACATAGTCACAGGAATCAAAAACACCCGCACTAGATGCAGACATACTTTCAGCAGCCTTGAAGAGTCCAGACCAGTATGGCCGTGTCATAGGTGCGGGTTTTGGGGTGACACCCCGAACATATCTTCAAAAACAAAAACAAGCGGACGATGAAAATGAAAAAACTAGAAAAGCTGCAAGAAAAATTAGCAATTTTTCAAGAATAATTACAATACCAGAGAGAGATGATAGAAAAATTGATGGGGTAGAGGCAAAGAGAAGAAACAACTCAACAACAAACCATGCGTGACGATCCCGCCCCACCCCCCACCAGCTTTGAGGCAAGACATTCCCCTAAAAAACCTGACTTAGCTGAGGTAATCAATGTTTTAATAATTATTTCTGTGAAATGTGATTCACATAGACACTGATACCTTTCCTGTACTAATATTATACAGGGTGAAAATTACTGTGATTTATATCTAGCAACTCCCACATATCGCCTTGTTGTGAGGGCTACGGTGTTCAATACGCAAAACAACATGCTACACAATAGACAGATTTCAACAGATCATTTTAGAGTGTCAATTAACGTAGATAATGAGCCGAGTGTCGAGATACCTGTCCCAAATTACTATGATAACATTCATACGGTTGAACAAGCTATTGTAACATTCATCGCATGGTCGTTAGTTCTTGTAAAAAAACATGTTGTCAAGGAGGTATCCATTTCCAAGTTATTTTTCAAGCTGGACCTTTAACATTTAATGAAAAAAGGTCTAAACCGATGAATTTTATTACAAAACGACAAAGAGAAGGGGGTGAAATGAAATATCAGCTAAAAACTATCTCAAGGATCAACCAACTGATTGAAAAGGTCTACTGAGAGCACTTTCACCCCGCCTGTTCTATATCCACAGTTAATATCATTACAGGCTCATGTGGATACAAAGTTGATGGACAGTAATGCTCACACATTTGTTTTTGAAAAAAATATGTACGGAGAGGAAACATCAGATTTCATTAGTGTTGAAAATGTAAATGAAATCCTCAAGTTAGGTGCCTCAGTTGTAAATGTATACATGAGGTATGTTTTCATGATTTGATTTTACAAAAGCTGATATACTCTGATAATAATGACTAAATACATTTTATATTTTTCGCAGGCGTATATATGAAAAAAAAATTGAAGGTATTTACCCATGAAAAAAATTTTGGACTCGTTAGTCCTCACACTACCTCTTCAAAAGAAGAAATATATTCTGATAAAGAGGCTGCAATAATGTCATCCCTGCTCAAATATTTTGAAAAAAAAATTACGGATGACAGACTCTTTTTAATACCAACAATACAGAGGTAAAAATCTACAATTTAATCATATCAACTATATTTTCATTTCTTTCTTTACTTATTTCTTTTTATATTTTTAGGGAGCATTGGATGTTGATTGCAGTCAATTTGGATACTCTAAAGATTTATTTTCTGGATTGAACGCATGGATATCCAACAAACCGACCACGCATGATGGCGTTTGTTAATTTGTAATACACTATATTCAGCATTTTAAAACTAAACATCTAGTTATATATATATTTTATCTTTTAATGAGGATTCTGTTATGATAGGGTGGTGCATCAATATCTTCTAATGCATGGAATGAATCCAGGGAATAAGGATGAGCAAGCCTATAAGATCTACAACTGGAAAAGTATCCGGGTATATATAATAACATTGCACTATCCAAACACATATCAAAACAAATTACTTATTGTTTTTGATGTTTCTACAGTGTCCAAAACAAATAAATGGAAAGGACTATGGTTATTATGTTTGTAAATTTATGAAATAGATCGTATTTCATCAACAAACTAGCATCCCTAACGAGGTATTTTCAAAAATAATTACAAGTTCATTTAAAATATTTATTAATCCTTTGTGTATTTATATTTTTTTAGTACAACCATGACTGTCACAAAAACTCATATTTAGAAGATGATATAGATGTGTTTAGAAATGAATGGGCAACATACCTGATGGAAGATTGTACACAAATAGGATGAAGGTGAATTCCTACTAATGTTATCCATATATGATCATTGATATCTCCCTTTTTTACACTTACTGAGCATATATGATCACCCGTTATTATGTTTTATATCCTTAGGTTATGAATAATGGTTTTAGATATGATTTGTCTTTCTAGTAAAGCATAACTCATTGGCTAAAAGTGTCTGATAACAGTTTCAAATTGACATTAAGTTTAGAAAACAACACTACTGACATACGGAAAACCAAGAAAATGCATTCCGATTGTTTTGATACTTTAGGAAAATGATCCATGAGTCATTTTTGAGGTGTACAAATCGACCTCACCTCAATTCGACACACGGTGTGACCAGTATGGCTAAAAGTATCTAATACCAGTTTCAAATTGACATTAACTTTAGAAAACAACACTACTGACATACAGAAAACTGAGCAAACACATTCGGATTGTTTTTATACTTTAAGAAAACAATCCATGAGTCATTTGTGAGGTGTACGAATTAAACGCACCTCAATCCGACACACGGTGTGACCAGTATGACTAAAAGTGTCTGATAACAGTTTGAAATTGACATTAATTTTAGAAAACAACACTACTGACATATGGAAAACTGAGAAAACGCATTCGGATTGTTTTTATACTTTAGGAAAATGATCCATGAGTCATTTTTGAGGTTTATGAATCGAACTCACCTCAATATGACGCACGGTGTGACTGTTATGGCTAAACGTGTCTGATACCAGTTTCAAATTGACATTAATTTTAAAAAACAACACTACTAACATACGGAAAACTGATCAAACACATTCGTATTGTTTTGATACTTTAGGAAAACGATCCATGAGTCATTTGTGAGGTGTAAGAATTGACCGCACCTCAATCCGATGCACGGTGTGACCGGTATGGCTAAAAGTGTCTGATAACAGTTTCAAATTGACATTAAGTTTAGAAAACAACACAAATGACATATGGAATACCAAGAAAATGTGTTAGGATTGTTTTGATACTTTAGGACAATTATCCATGAGTCAT
Organism: Viscum album; assembly: GCA_963277665.1. Lineage (NCBI taxonomy): Eukaryota > Viridiplantae > Streptophyta > Magnoliopsida > Santalales > Viscaceae > Viscum > Viscum album. Next base: position 83,833 of record CAUJRU010001196.1, on the reverse strand, counting down.
TTGTGAGGTGTAAGAATCGACCACACCTCAATCTGACGCACGGTGTGACTGGTATGGCTAAAAGTGTCTGATACCAGTTTCAAATTGACATTAACTTTAGAAAACAACACTACTGACATACGGAAAACCAAGAAAATACATTCATATTGTTTTGATACTTTAGGAAAATGATACATGAGTCATTTTTGAGGTGTAAGAATCGACCGCACCTCAATCCGATGCACGGTGTGACCGGTATGGCTAAAAGTGTCAGATAACATTTTCAAATTGACATTAACTTTAGAAAAAAACACTAAAAACATATGGAATACTGAGAAAAAACGTTTGGATTATTTTTATACTTTAGGAAAACAATCCATGATTCATTTTTGATGTGTACGATTTGACCACACCTCAATCTGATGCACGGTGTGACCGATATGGCTAAAAGTGTCTGATACCAGTTTGAAATTGACATTAACTTTAGAAAACAACACAAATGACATATGTAATATCAAGAAAACATGTTCGTATTGTTTTGATACTTTAGGAAAACTATCCATGAGTCATTTTTGACAAGTATGAATTGACCATACCTCAATCCGACACACAGTGTGACCGGTATGGCTAAAAGTGTCTGATACCAGTTTCAAATTGACATTAACTTTATAAAACAACACTAATAATATACAGAAAACCTAGAAAATGCGTTCGGATTGTTTTTATAATTTAGGAAAATGATCCATGAGTCATTTTTAAGGTTTAGGAATTGACTGCACCTCAATCTGACGCACGGTGTGACCGGTATGGCTTAAAGTGTCTGATACCAGTTTCAAATTGACATTAACTTTAGAAAACAACACTACTAACATACAGAAAACCAATCAAACACATTAGAATTGTTTTGATACTTTAGGAAAATGATCCATGAGTCATTTTTGAGGTGTAAGAATTGACTGCATCTCAATCTGACGCACAGTGTGACCGGTATGGCTAAAAGTGTCTGATACCAGTTTCAAATTGACATTAACTTTAGAAAAAAACACTAATGACATACGGAATACCGATAAAACATGTTCAGATTGTTTTTATAATTTATGAAAATGATCCATGAGTCATTTGTGAGGTGTACAAATCAAGCGCACCTCAATCTGATGCATGGTGTGACCGGTATGGCTAAAAGTGTCTGATACCAGTTTGAAATTGACATTAATTTTAGAAAACAACACTACTGACATACGGAAAACCGAGTAAACACGTTTGGATTGTTTTTATACTTTAGTAAAATTATCCATGAGTCATTTTTGATGTGTATGAATCGACCACATCTCAATCCAATGCACGGTGTGACCGGTATGGCTAAAAGTGTCTGATACCAGTTTTAAATTGACATTAACTTTAAAAAACACAAATTACATACGAAATACTGAGTAAACGCATTCGTATTGTATTGATACTTTAGGAAAACGATCCATGAGTCATTTTTGAGGTGTACAAATTGACTTCACCTCAATCTGACTCACGGTGTGACCGGTATGATTAAAAGTGTATGATACCAGTTTCAAATTGACATTAACTTTAGAAAAGAACACTACTGATATACGAAAAACTGAGCAAATGCATTTGGATTGTTTTTATACTTTATAAAAATGATCCATGATTCATTTTTGATGTGTACGAATCAACCGTAGCTCAATCCGATGCATGGTGTGACCGGTATTGCTAAAAGTGTCTGATACCAGTTTCAAATTGACATTAACTTTAGAAAACAACACTACTGACATACGGAATATCGAGCAAAAACGTTCATATTGTTTTGATACTTTAGGAAAATGATCCATGAGTCATTTGTGAGGTGTATGAATTTATCGCATCTCAATCTGATGCACGGTGTGACCGGTATGGCTAAAAGTTTCTGATAACAGTTTCAAATTGACATTAATTTTAGAAAACAACACAAATGACATACCGAATACCGAGCAAACGTGTTCGGGTTATTTTGATACTTTATGACAATGATCCATGAGTCATTTTTGAGGTGTACGAATCGACCACACCTCAATCTAACAAACGGTGTGACCAGTAAATCTTTTCATTAGATAAAGAATCAATATTTATTAAATGAGATAAATCATCCAAAAACATATTGATTTTACATTATTCCCTTTCATTGTTATCAGAATGAAAACATTTGAGTTTATCATTTTCATATTTTAGTTTCACATTTCCATATTAATGTTTTAATTTATTTCATTATTGTATTACTAACATAATATTTTTTTTCTTATATAGGTGAATTTTTTTCCTTGAGTTCGGATGCTTTGTTCGGCAACAAATATCGTGGACAACAATTTTTGAGAGAGGATCACAGATATCAAAGGATGAAACATTAATGTTTATAACTGTTTTTGGATAATTCTAATTGTAACCATGTAAAACATTGTTTGAAATGTATATAGAAGTGTGTTTTTTTGTATTCATGATGTTAAGTAAATGTATATAGGATTGTTTGTCAAAATATTGTGTGCGGGTGCTATTTTGTGCAGGTGTGCGGGTGCTGTTTTGTATAGGTGCAGGTGCTGGTTTGTGCAGGTGTTGGTTCTGCAGGTGCATCTGAAGGATCCTTTATCAGTGCTATATTGAGCACTGATAAAGGACACCTTTATCAGGGCTATCTTGAGTGCTGATAATAGGGTCCTTTATCATTGCTATCTTAAGTGCTGATAATAGGGCCCTTTATCAGCGCTATCTTGAGCACTAATAATATCGATCTTTATCAGCACTCAAGATAGCACTGATAAAGGAACCCCTTTAACAGGGCTATAAAAGCGCTATAAATGCCGGCGTAGATAAAGGGGGGGTCCCCCTTATCTTTGCCGGTATTTACAGTGCTTTTCTAGCGCTGTTAATGTTGGTTTTTAGCACTGATAAAGGGCCAATTTGTAGTAGTGCATAGGAAATATATTTAAGATTAATATCATAGTATCTCTAGGTTTACATTATAGTCTGGGATCTGCTTTAACCTTTTGATATGACAATTAATCTATGGAAATTACCATTAAACATTGGATGTAGAAATATCAACACTATAATTGTAAGTATACATCATATATATCTAACTGTAGACATGATATGATAATCAAAGTACTGAATAGTTGATTCTAGGGCACCCACTATTACAATAGTCTCACTTGCACTAGAGTCAACTTGCTAACTAACCTTGTCCGCCCTCACATGATCTAGATTATGTTTCTGCTGAGTCACGACTTTAGTTACTGGGTTTTCCACATTTTAAGTGCATGTATGGTACCTTCAATTAGTACCAGATCAGTGTGTGAAGTTTTTCAAGAAAAGAAAAAAATTAAATTTGCATTAAAGTTAATAAAAAGCGTCGTTTCGTTCTAAATACTACAAGTGGTGATTCAATCTAAGATCGTATGGTCAAGTTACAGGCATCCAAAGTTTTTTAATATGGATTGAATTTTTGTTAATGGGTATTTATTTTCAAATAACATGCATATATTATATGCTAATCATATATCCGAAAACTGTGACGTGAATTTTCACTGCCAAACCTCATCACCGGTGATATTCTGATCACTGGAATAATTAATTCCATCCATCGGATTTTGTCACCTGAGTTTTATTTTATTAATAAACTAGTACTCGCCCATTCTATTGCACGACGTATTTGATTACTAGTTTTTTTTAATAATAGATTAATATTTATAAAATTTGAGAAGAAACAGTAATGTAGAATAAATTTTAATTAGAATGTAATGGTGTGTGATAATGGAATAAGAGTGCATAGAATATGAACAAACCATTCTAATAGTTGACAAAGAAAAAAGGATAGAGTAAAAGTATATGAATTTTTTAATTTTGAGGAAGAAATTTTGATTTCATTTTCAGTTTTGATCACAATAATTGTAAGGTGGGAACTAAAACAAACTAAAAGATAAATCAAAGATAATACAGTGGTTGTAATAATGAAAATGAGAAATGTGAAAATAAATGAATTAATAATAAATTGAATGAGTGGGATGTTCGGGAAAAAATAAAATGGAGTGAAACTATTCATCATGTATATCGAACAATATGGAATGAGGGATGTAGAGATTATAGATATAGATATAATGGAACATGCAATTGAATAAAATAAATAGATGAGAGTAGAGAGTCAACAACCATTTCATTATTATTGACAACATGAAATTGGATTAAAAAAATAGATGACGACAAATTGAATCTGGTTTTTCTTCACTAAATGTCAATAGTATTTAGTTTTTTGTAAAATCTCAATTGAATAGAGACCTTTCCTAAGTGGAGGGGTAGCAAGAATTCTACTCCCTTAGTGGATCCATGCACCCATGCTAAGTGGATTTAGAATGTAATAATAATTTATAAGTGATCAATGAAACTTAATAATAAATAATTTGAAATTGCAATTGTGGTCATAGTTCTCAAATATGAATAAGTAACAGTAAATACTAAATCATGTAAAATGAAGTTAAACAGAACAATAAATGGAAACAAAAGTTATTGATGGATAAAGTAGCTGAAACATTTAAATAGAAACATAGAAACATTAGTTGAAAAAAAGAACATCAGGGTTCATTGTTAGCAAATAAACAACTCTGGACTGTTATGTCACCCTAGAAATAGGACATTGGAATGTTCTGTGACTTTGGTTTCAGTACTTAAATACAGTTTTAGTACCAGATACATGAACGATAACAGTAACAATGACCATGATTTTCAATAGCAGTATGTCCACCGAGAGTCCAGCTAGTTTCGTTAAAATGTGTTTTCAATAGCCTCCCAGTCCAGCCATCATCTGTCCATGCAGAGTAGCTACAGTTTTTCATGTTTATAGACTGTTATATTTATCCCTGCAATAGGTAATAAACCTTCAATGTGAGTAAAAGTATAGATTTCATGGAAAAAAACCAATCATTCAACTAAATAATAAATAGAAGCCATATGCTACGGTTACGGGCAATAAGTTACAAAAATGTTTGACATCATATTGGTTGAAGTAAATAATAAGGTAAATCATAATAAAATTCTAAAAAAGAATAAGATACAAAAAAATGAACAAAACCACCCACTGATACCTGAAAATGCAAACTCATTTCTGCTCACTTTAATCAATGTCTTCCAAATTGCTGGGCAACAGGAACCTAAAAATTCAAATTCAATTATGTTCATAATAACTGCCACAAGCATATATAAATGGACTTGAAAAGAGAGGAAAATAATTATTGGAATTGTTAAGACCTATAAAAAGTGATGTCTTGAGGATTCCGAACCATTATCCTTAATATCACTCAATGATGGAAAGTAAAGGTAGACCGACTTACCACTACTAAAATTAATCAGTGACTCCAAAGACAAGGTATGACAAAAACTACCGAAAAACCTTTGTTAAACACAACCAAAACACACAATGGATGGTTTTTATGAATAGAAATGTCCCTAAAAGATGCGATATACCCTGGAAAATAAGTAGAGATTCCCAAGTTTGAAGAACAGGGATATCCTACCTCTTATATAGAATCCTAACAAATAGGGAATTGGAGCTAGCTAAAGGTTTGACATGGATCCGTAGGATTGCTGGAGACAGGTCCGTTCCAATTTTTTCCTACTACAAACCTAAAACTGTAACGACCTGAAATTTTGAATAAATCTTGTTTCCTAATTTTGTGTGTTATGTTATTTTTTATACTCAACAAAACTATTTCATTTGATAACATGAGTATAATTAAAATGAGACCGTTGGGTTTTGACTGTTATATGGCCATTGGTCAATATGACCGCTGGAAACTAAACGTTCCGATTATTGTATCTAAATACAAGTAATCTTGGTTAATTAATATAGAAAGAAGATTTGATGGCCTCACCCAGTAGCCTTGGACCGATCGAAGCCCATCTAACAGAACTTAGGAAGGAGGTAGCACCACTAGGCTTTGCTCTGGACCAAACCCAAGCCGAACTTTATCGTGTGAAGCTAGAACGGAATCGCCTTCACGAGAAGTTCAAACTGATAGAAATTACTACTCGTGCGATGTTGGTCGAGCCTCCCTCGGATTCTCTCACCTTAGCACACCTTACACTTAGGTCCTATGCTGGTGTGATAAGGGGCTATGTAAGGAGATCATAACTACCTTGTGTAATCCTTTGTTTTAAATAAAAATTTTGATTTCTTCTTATGATGAAGTTTATGAATTTTCAAATGTCCGGATAAATATAGTATGCATATTTTTGGTGAATTTTAGAGGAAGGATATTTTAAAAAAATGTTTATGTAAACCTTAAATAATTAAAAATGTGTAATGATTTTCAAAAAATGGTCTTCTACAATTAAGTTCAGTATGAAATTTAGAGTCTAATAAGATCAACTTAATTTTTGATGAATAGTAAATTATGAATAGTGATTTTATTCTTAGGATTAGTAATGTGACCAAATGGATTAGTAATCTCACTTAAATAAAGCATTAATATAATCTAGGCACCTTGATTAAGTAATGTGATTCAATAAAATGGTTAAATAACGGTTTCATAAATTATTAGTCAAGTATTAGTTTTTTCGGGTGAATAGTGTTTTTAATTAAAAATTTAATTAAAAATATTTAGAAAATTATTTTTATAAAATGGATTTCATTTTTGAACTCAGAGCATCGATATTATGTTAAGGTAATTTTTGGGGATTTTTCTGAAAAAAATTAATTTTTAGTGAATAGTCTATTTATTTAAAAATTAAATTAAAAATATTTTAAAAAATATTTTAAAAAAATGGAGTTCATTTTTGAACTCAGAGCATCGATATTATGTTAAGATAATTTTTGGGGATTTTTCTGGAAAAAAATGAATTTTCGGTGAATAGTGTATTTATTTAAAAATTAAATTAAAAATATTTAGAAAATTATTTTTAAAAAATGGAGTTCATTTTTAAAATCAGATCATCGATATTTGGTTAAGGTGAAATTTTGGTATTTTTCTGAGAAAGTTGAATTTTCGATGAATAGTGAAAATACAGATTTTAAGTTACGGGTGTTTAATGACATCATTAAATGATGTATTAAGTATGTAATAAATATGGTTGACTTATGAATAGTAAGATAAGGTATGAGGTGTCCCAAGTGGTCAATACCATGGGAAAATACCATGGGCAATCCCATGGTTTTTTCAAAACCACCAATGAGGTGTCCCTTGGCCATTAATGCCTTGTCCCCTCACTTTCCCTATAAATACCAAGCCATCCTCTCATCCATTCGACTCCCAACTCTCCCATAATGAAGCTTTGGTCTCATTACCTCCTAAGGAGTCCTCTCAAGGTGCCCCAATCCCTCAAGGTCCCAACCTTTGAATTTTAAGAGTTACGTTTAAGGTAAGGGATCATACCTCCCTCTTTCTTTTCAAGTGATCTCTTTTATGTCATTTATTTTATGCTCCATGCTCTTATGTTGGAGGATTTTCTTTTATATTCATCCTACTATCTTTTTCATGTTCATATGATGAGAGACCCCCTCTTTCTCTCATCATTTTATTTTAAGAATGTTAAAGTGGCGCCGTTAGGCTGCCGAATTTTTAAGGGATTCTTTCACCCTTCTCAAGTTCTATTTTCATGTCAAGTATTTCAAGTTCCTTTTTATTTTGTTGGGGTATGATATCTATATCTATCATACTGATATTTTATGTTCATATGATGAGAGACCCTATTTGATCTCTTCAATTCAGTATTTTGATGTTTTAAGTGGCGCAGTTAGGCTGCCGAATTTTTAAGGGATTCTTTCACCTTTCTCATTTTTCGAAGTTCTACTTTCATGTCAAGTCTTTCAAGTTCCTTTTATTATGTTGGGGTATGATCTCTATATCTATCATATTTATCTTCTATGTTCATATGGTGAGAGACCCTATTTTATCTCTTCAATTCATTTTGTTGAAGTTTAAGTGGCGTCGTTAGGCTGCCGAATTTTTAAGGGATTCTTTCACCTTTCTCATTTTTCGAAGTTCTACTTTCATGTCAAGTATTTCAAGTTCCTTTTTATTATGTTGGGGTATGATATCTATATCTATCATACTGATCTTCTATATTCATATTATGAGAGACCCTATTTGATCTCTTCAATTCATTTTGTTGAAGTTTAAGTGACACCGTTAGACTGCCGAATTTTCATAAGAGAAATCTTATTTTTGTCTTCCCTCCATGTGTTTCATTTCATATGTTATGTCTTTCAAATCTCATTACCATGTTCTTATATCCATTAGATTCTGTCCCTATACTGTCCTTTGGTTCATTTATGAGTGGGTGACCTATGTCCCTTCTCTTTTCAATGTTTTCTAAAACCCCGAAGCATAGCCGTTATGCTGCAGAATTTCCGTCTCAAATGTCTCTCTCTTTTTCTCAAATTATTTTATTTTATTAAGTGAATACTCAAAGCTCTTCCTTCTAAATGGGTATTCACATATATACCAAAATTTTCTATTTTAAATTCTGGGATTTACATACATAAGACCCGCATTCCTTTTCCGTGGGTTTTAAGTGGCATAAAGATCATGTCTTTAAAGCAGTTTTTAAAAAGTTATGATTATGAAATGAAACCCATTTATTTTATGTTATATGGGTTGTTTACGAAATGATTGATGATGATATATGTGGCTCACATGATAATAAAGGAAAATTTAAGGGTGTGCCCTGATAGTACTCCAATGCATTGGATAAAGACTTAATCTCTAGAGATGACCATTTAGACTGATACCTTGGTGAATAACCTTGGTAATTTTTATTGACACCTTGGGGATGGACCTTGGTGAAATGGAAATGATTTTATTTGTAAAATGTTGTAGCCACATCTTCAAGTTATGAAAAACTTTGTTTTTATTATGATATGCCTCATGATTTCTATCTCATGCCTTAAAGTTCTTTTTCATGACATTTTTGATGTATCTTAAGTTCACATGTTAAATGTTTCACCTTGTTTCCCTTACTGGGCCTTATGATCACCCTTTCTTTTGATGTATGTCCCCAGGTTATGAGATGCAGTAATGAAACTGGGATGAACCTAAGTAGAAGCCTTTCAAGTGTTTAAGAAGAATGTTTTTTTTTGTTTCATGTATTAAGTTCCTGGTTTCCAAGACACTAAACCTTAAAGATCCTCAGTTTTTTATAATGTAATGAAAGTTTATGTGACAAAAAGGTGGGATGCCATAAAAACCACAGTCCACAAATCTGTCAAAAACCTGTTGATTTTCAATGAACATATGAGAAATGTTAAAAATTGTAGATGAGTATCATATCATTGCCAACAATTTAGTGAAACTGAATAGTGATTGTCCTGAATTTTTATATTGGATTCAGTCACATCCATGCACACATGACCATAATTTTTCCATGTAATTAACATATTTCCAGACATGAACTACTATTCAATAGTTACAATTAAAATTTTATTTGGAAACAAATTAATCAAAACAGAATACTTGTTTGGTAACAACCTATGGGTGTGTCAATAAACGAATATTATTCAGATATCCAGGTGAATAAGACTTCCTCTAATGCAATAGAGTATTCATCTTAATGGAAATCAAGTTAGAGAATGAAGAAAATGCACAGGACGTACCTATTATAGAATTAATAGTGTTGTGGAAAACATATAAAATTCCCATACACTGCCCACCTACAAGTTGTAAGCATATACTATGATTTTCCCGAGATTGAAACCCAAAAATAAAGAAAACATTGATAAAATGTGAAGTTGGTTTCTTTGTTTCAATTACTAACCTAGAAAGGAAGGCGTTTTTGTTCTGAGTCTCCCATCCAAGTAATATTTTATTTCTTCCACAGGAGACCATCATACATTACTGTTGATAATCTTCCATATAAGGAACCTGTTCATGAACAATAAAGAAGTAGAAACAAAGACTCCTGATGATAGAGAATTACAGAATTACAGAATTAAAGAATTAGAAAAAATAAATCTGCAATCCACAAACAGCATATACAACATCACCACCATGGAATGGTTCACTAAAGTCATCTTATGACTTTAAATACATTTTTATTATAGATGCAAAAATATTGACCGAGAAAAAGAAGTACATGCAATGTTTAGTGACTCAAAGAAGGAGATGAATTGTATTTATGATTGAATAATCCATATGTAGCTAGAAAAACTGATTCTTGGAGAGAACTAAACACTTTTCCAAAAAATTATGAGAACCCACAAGATAAGGGGGAACACTGAAAATTTACAGAACTCACTACATCTATTATGCTAGAACATCCATGTAGAATCAAAATCATACCAAAAAACACCAAAGTATATCCACAAGCTGCATAACATCCCTGAAAAAAGGAAAAAGAGTTAGATATGTGAATGAAGAACGTAGAAAATGTTACCATGAAATAAATTATTTTAATACGTCATTTAATATCATTGGAAATACCTAAAGTAAAGGAAATTTAATTGGGATTCCACACCATATTTCAAAACCCTCACCTAGTTGTTGCCTTCTACCAATATTAGGATAATAAAATGGCTAACCCACGGTTTGTATCTATAAGTAATCATTGAAGAAAAAAATAAAATCATTTAATAAATCATTTTATAGATAAAAATATAAATTTGTATGGATAGTACATAGTGGTGGGATGTTCATGCAAAAGATACAACTAAAACATCACCTACAAATCATAAATGGTCGCCCATGAAAGGGAAACTGGAAGTCGTCATGCCCCGATGCTGGGATCACAGGCCGTCTAACGAGATAAGAATCTCCAATCACTATAATACATGATCCACTGCTCTAAAATACATGATCCAATACTATAAAAAATGATCCACTACTCAAATAAAACACATGACCCACTTCAAAATTCATGATCCACTACCCAAAAAAAAATGCTTGTTCCACTGCTCATATAGAAAACATGTACCAATACTCTAAAAAAATTCCAGTTGTGAAATAAAATACAGGATCCAATCCACTGCTTATAGAAAATTCAAAATCCACATCTATAAAAAATGATCCACTGGTCTAATACATTGCCACAGTCCACAATTTTCAGTCACATCCACTGGTATAAAATACATTGCATGGATTCAGTCACATCCATGCACACATGACCATAATTTTTCCATGTAATTAACATATTTCCAGACATGAACTACTATTCAATAGTTACAATTAAAATTTTATTTGGAAACAAATTAATCAAAACAGAATACATGTTTGGTAACAGCCTATGGGTGTGTCAATAAATGAATAGTTTACAGATATCCACATGACTAAGACTTCCTCTAATGCAATAGAGTATTCATGTTAATGAAAAGAAAGTTAGAGAATGAATAAAATGCACATGACGTACTAATTATAGAATGAATAGTGTTGTGGAAAACATATAAAATTCCAATGCACTTCCCACCTGCAAGCTGTAAGCATATACTATGATTTTCCCCAAATTGAAACCCAAAAATAAAGAAAATATTGAAAAAATGTGAAGCTGGTTTCTTTGTTTCAATTACTAACCTGGAAAGGAAGGTGTTTTTGTTCTGAGTCTCCCATCCAAGTAATATTTTATTGCTTCCACAGGAGACCATCATACATTACTATTGACAATATTTCATATAAGGAACCTGTTTGTGAACAATAAAGAAGTAGAAACAAAGACTCCTGATGATAGAGCTTTACAGAATTACAGAATTAAAGAATTAGAAAAAATAAATCTGCAATCCACAAACAACATATGCAACATCACCACCATGGAATGGTTCACTGAAGTCATTCATATGACTTTAAATACATTTTTATTATAGATTCAAAAATATTGACCGAGCAAAAGAAGTACATGCAATGATTAGTGACTCAAAGCAGGAGATTAATTGTATTGATGATTGAATAATCCATATGTAGCTAGAAAAACTGATTCTTGGAGAGAACTGAACACTTTTCCAAAAAATTATGAGAACCCACAAGATAAGGGGGAACACTGAAAATTTACAGAACTCACTACATCTATTATGCTATAACATCCATGCAGAATCAAAATCATACCAAAAAACACCAAAGTATATCCACAAGCTGCATAACATCCCTGAAAAAAGGAAAAATAGTTGGATATGTGAACGAAGAACGTAGAAAATTTTACCATGAAATAAATTTTTTTAATACGTCATTGAATATAAATTGACATACCTAAAGTAAAGGAACTTTAATTGGGATTCCACACCAGATTTCAAAACCCTCACCTAGTTGTTTCCTTCTACCAATGTTAGGATAGTAAAATGGATAACCCACGGTTTGTATCTATAAGTAATCATAGAAGAAAAACATAAAATCATCTAATAAATAATTTTATAGATAAAAATAGAAATTTGGATGGATAGTACAGTGTTGGGATGTTCATGAAAAAGATACAACTGAAACATCACCTGCAAATCATCAATGGTCACCCATGAAAGGGAAACTGGAAGTCGTCATGCCCCAATGTTGGGATCACAGGTCGTCTGACGAGATAAGAATCTCAATCACTATAATACATGATCCACTTCTCTAAAATACATGATCCAATACTATAAAAAATGGCCCACTACTCAAATATAACACATGACCCACTTCAAATTTCATGATCCACTTCCCAAAAAAAGTCATGTTCCACTTCTCATATAAAAAACTTGTACCACTACTCTAAAAAAAATTCTAGTTGTGAAATAAAATATAGGATCCAATCCACTTCTTATAGAAAATTCAAGATACACAACTATAAAAAATGATCCACTGGTCTAATACATGTCAAGTAACATTTAGTATAACTAAATGTAACTAATAACTCAAATAAAATATAATGATCAATAGCTCCATAATATGTCACTAATCCTATATTCCATAAAAATCTAGTATTAGTCCATCATGTCACCTAGTATGCAAGATCAATACCTTGCATCACCACTGTGGAATGGTTCACTGAAGTCATGCTTATGACTATAAATATAGTTTTATTAAGTATTGCATTTGGATGTTAAATGATTCATGACCCATCATAAAAAAAATTCAAGAAAATAAAGCTGTTGTTTTACCTGGATTTTTATTTCTGAGTTATAGATGTGGAATAAGAGCGAATGATATTGGAGTTTGAGCACCTACAAAATCATCCAACATGTTAACCTACAGATACAATAATGTTTAAAAATATAAAGGCATAATAATAAATATTACCTGGGCCATATTATGTAGTCAAACCTCATATTCTATAGGGATTCATTCAGTACATACTAATACTGCATATCAAACTACCATATCAACATCCTATTGTGATCATAAGAAATCTAGAAATAGTTTTCCATAAGAAATATGGAAACACTTATTAAGAAGAAATATATAATCGAAACTCGTCTCATCCCATATTGAAACTCATGGTTTTTGAAGAATACCTTGGTCATGTTAAAGTAGTCAAACCACATAGCCTATCGAGATTCATTTAGTACATACTAATACTAAATTTCAATCTATCCATATCAACCTAAAATGGTGATCATAAGCAATATGGAAACACTTACGTATAAGAAACATGGAAATGGTTATGCATATGAAATGTGTAAAAACACTATGTGTGAGGAATTGGGTAATAATTGAACAATCTATCCCTAAATATCTACATATAACTAATATGGAAACAGTTTCATATAAAAAATGTTAAAACACTTAGTTATTCACATTGGGTAAGAAATTATGTAAATTTCATGGCCATATGAATGCAGGTACACCTATATGATATATCCAAGTAATACAAAGATATGGTAGGTAGAACTTTATAGAGAAGTCAGTGGGAACGTAGAAGTATCGAAGATAGAAGGTTCCCCTAAAACACATTCCTCCGTCTAGAGCTAGTTTTCAGGCGGTTCCTGGGAAATGTAAAATACATAGTCAGTTGAATATTGTAGGTTGCATAGTTTGCTTGACAGTAAAAGAATTGTTACCTTTACGGAGATATTTTTAGTCGGAAGTATGTAGCTGTATAGAGTTCCAAATAAAGGGATTGTGTGTATGTTTTTGGTATAACCGTTCGTCCACCAATAGACAAAGGAGTAGATTAGGGTTTTCGGTTCTGGTAGTAGTTTATGTAGAAGACGCTTGCGGTACACGGTGTAGCAGTAGAAGAAATCAGAAACCCCTTATCGTCGGAGTAGTGGAAGAAATCTGAATCCCCTAATCGACGATACGTAATGTCGAAGACTGAACGGTTGAGATAATTAGTGTAATTCTGACCTTAGGATTGGATGAAGCTTCTATAGATTGAGATTAATACGGGAGGAAGATGATGATGAAGCATGGCTTGAAACGACAATATAATCAAATTGTTCAGGGAAGGAGACGATGGAGGTCGATGGTGGAGGTCGATGGTGGAGGTTGATGGATAATTGTTGGTGGAAGGCACTGGAAGATGGAAATCGTAAGAGTGTAGACGGGTCACAGTATGGCGTTCGTCATAGGCGAGCTGCGGGAGGAAGACGCTGGAAGAGGGAAACCCTAGGTGGGGAGGCGACTCGCGTTATGGAGGCGGTGGAAGTCGATTTTGGATGGGTATGTCGGGTGTTTGAGTAAAAGGCGGCGGGTTAATTTGTAATTTGGTTGGAATAGTTGGATATGTGGCTTAATGTGGTGGTGACACGATAGAAGGGATACACCCAAGTTTAGTAAATATAGTATATTTTTCTAAAGCCTATTTTATAGGCTGAGACATTTTTACAAACCAACAAAAAAAGGGATCATGTTTGTTTTTGGGGGTGGGTGTTTTTTCAAAAATCTTTAATAAAAAAGAGTCTAGAGAGGGTTAACCCTATCGATCTCCCCTTTCACCGATCCCACCTCTAGGTTTTCCACTCTGGCTGCTGCTCGAGCCAACTAGAGTCCACTCCTTCCTGCCGCTCGTGAGCTCCCGCGAGCCGGACCTCTCACCTGGTGCAGTGCCACTCCAGCGCCCTTTCGACCATCCTCCCCGAGTAGCTGGCCAGCCCACCTCCACCTCGACCATCCACCACTATTTGGAACCATGCAACAACCTGGACCGTCGCCTCCCTCCGGTGTGTCGCCGCCTCCCTACGGTGTGCCGCCGCCGCTCGTGGCTGAGCCGACCTCCCTCTGCTTTCCTTCCCAGATCCACATGCCCGGTAGACAAAACCGACCAGATCTGGATCTGGCTGAACCTCCTGTTGGGATTTATTGATTTAAAATTTAAATAATGAGGAGAGAGAAAATTATTAATGGAGGGATTTTATCAACATTGATGGAGGATTTTGTCCCAACATTAATGAAGAGTTATTCCCAATATTAATTAATATAATTATGACTGTTGACCGCATTAAATGGAGATATGGACGAGGTTTCTATATAAGAGGATGTGGTAGCATGTTTTGGAATGTAGATTCGGCAAGATGTAGTCGGTGCAAGAGAGAACGACGAAGGGGTTTCCGCGTTTGCGGTAACCGATGCGAACCGAAGATGGTGAGAATCAAGAAGAGGTGATGACGCCGACGATGATGGCGTTTCAATGATGGCCAATGAAAGCATGTGCGCGAAGAGTATGGCATGGGACACTGGAGAGAGAATTTTTTATAACGGAATGTCGGGGGCGATGATTGAAGATGATGATCATGAAGGTGCCATGTATCAAAATTCCTCTTGGTTGTGGAGATCAAGCGGCGTGTCCCAGTTGTGATGATCGGTGGTACGAACAAAATGGTACGTTCATGGGTGTCGGGGTTGAGTTGTAAAAGGCCTTCGGGTGAGTATGTTTAAAATTCCTTCGGGTGATAAAATTCCTTCGGGTGATAAAAGTCCTTCGGGTGAAATCTCCTCTTCTCTTCTGTGTTTCTGCAATGATGACTTCCGCTACGGTGCCGGGATCCGAGCCCCAACAGTGGTATCAGAGGGATTGGTTGAAGTGCTTGATTGTAGAACACAGTGGCAAGCATCTGATGTAGCATCTTATAAAGGACTTAGATGTCATTGGAAAATGGCGGCGGTATCAATGGTGTTGCTGGAATATCGAAAGTCTTCTTCGCCACAGGTATCATGTGGCATGTTTCGTTCATTGGGTGACATTCGGAGCTTGGTGGAGTTGGTGATCAAATTGGCCCAGATGGTGGAGATGAATGCAGAATATTTGAATTTTAAATCAAGGTGGAGATTTTTGGGATTTATTGATTTAAAATTTAAATAATGAGGAGAGAGAAAATTATTAATGGAGGGATTTTATCAACATTAATGGAGGATTTTGTCCCAACATTAATGAAGAGTTATTACCAATATTAATTGATGGAATTATTACTATTGACCGCATTAAATGGAGATATGGACGAGGTGTCTATATAAGAGGATGTGGTAGCATGTTTTGGAATGTAGAGTCGGCAAGATGTAGCCGGTGCAAGAGAGAACGACGAAGGGGTTATCACGTTTGTGGTAACCGGTGTAAAGCGAAGATGGTGAGAATGAAGCAGAGGTGATGATTCCAACGATGATGGTGTGCCAACGATGGTGAATGAAATCATGTGCGCGAAGAGGATGGAATGCGATGATGGAGAGAGAATTGTTGATGACGGCGTGTTGATCGTACCACGATTCACTGTTTCATTTTCACCCTTACATCGTTGTGCTAAACATATTTTGTATTAAAAATTATAAAAATATTATCAAATTGTGCTTAATGTTTGATTCAATAATTTTGTGTTTATCACTGTTAAATAGGTCAATGATACTTGTTTTGAAAATTACAATGTAGGTGGAGGTGATTTGGAGGGCCCTTGATGAAGTGAAAGAAAACTGGGCCAAAATTGCATGGATCCATGGACATCTGTCCACTGTTTTGAATAGTACACAAAATCCGTGCATCCAAATGGGCTGAAATTTTGTGGACCTGTCCAAAATTCAATAGGATACATTTCATATGAAGTAACCCAATCCTGATTCGGCTTGTATGGGGCCCATACGAACTGATCTGTCCAAGCCACCGAATTTGGACCAAGTCAAATGCGGTGTTCTGTATTTTATCAATATATTGAGATGTAGTTGTCCAAACGGTGCCAAACTTTCGTTGGAGACAGTCAATAGGTAGGGATACAACTTTTCTATTTTCTCCAAAGAGAGATAAGACAGTCTGAAGGCCGAAACGTGTCGTGCAAGTGGATTGATGAAATCTGTGTGCCCAAAACCACCTCCCACATTTCCTATAAAAGGGCACCTTGGGCTCCTCATTTGTAAGTTCGGCCAAGGAGTGAAGTGCTGCCAATTTGGAGTCCTATAGGAGTATCCTAATCACCTTGGAGGTTCTGGAGGCCCCTATCCTCATAGGGGGATCAACAATGAAGAAGGAGTTCAACCCGAGCTTCCTCCTCCTCCCGATGTCGAGCTAAAAGTTGGGTGTTCGTTGTGAGGGAGCTACACACATGTCAAGGGAGTTCCGATGCATAAACTAGCTACTGGTTTGGAGTAATTTGGGTGTTTAAACATTTCATTCCATGTATCTTATTTTATTTCAGATTTTAATGCTTGATTTGATACATGCGAGTGTTATGCTCTTAATTTCTAACCGATCGGTGTGAGGTTTTGAGTGCGTGACTTGTGTTGTTCCGATTGGACATCACAAGAATCCTTTTCATACCCAACTTATTGAGATTTCAATATGACTTTGGAAGCTCTTATTCTATGAATAAGTACTGGACCTTGACAATACGATTTTTACATCAAGGTTTGGTCCTTAAAGCATTGAAATAAAAGCTTAGGAATTAATCGGGATTCCAATTAATTCCAACCAAAGAATTACTCTAAACTTAAGATGAATCTCTATGAACAATGAACTTGATATGTGTGTAGTGAAATCACATCAACACTTTTATCTCATATTTCTCAAAATCCACTTGGCCACTCATCCTTTAATCTATTTCAACTAAGTCATTGTTTTAAACTGTTTTCAAAACCACCCCTTCTCTTAGTCATTTTTATTAAAAATACACACTCTAAACCTACCAATGCTCCTTGAGAGACGACCTAGGGTTTACCCTAGACTATAAATCAACCTTAAAAATATAATCAATTTGACGTGTCACGAAAACGCGGTCAAATTTTGGCGCCGTTTCCGGGGAGCGCTTTGGTTTTTTGTGCGTGTTTTTGATAAAATTTTTTGTAATTTTTGCGAATATTTGTTTTTTTTATCTTCTACCTTTGAATTTGTTTTTGTGTTCTAATTTATTTATTGTGTAGGTTCTGTGTATGACGCATTCTACTCCGGGAGACCTACAAACTTTCAAACCCGAATCGGAGAGGATCCTACATCAACGAAACCGAGACACACAAGACCACACTTTGAAAGAGGAGACATCAAATATTAAAATTCTTCTTGATCCTTCTTCTTCTTCTGAAACCAAAGTTAAAAATGAACATAACTTGTATAACATGGATGAAAATAATAGAACACTAAAAGAACTAACCTCACCTGATGTTGATATCCAACCCACTTACATTCAATTACAAGGCGAGGCACCCAATTTTGAACTAAAATCTGGTTTAATTCATTTATTACCAAGATTTCATGGACTGCCTGGAGAAGATCCACATAAGAATTTAAAAGAATTTCATACTATGTATTCAACATTAAAACCTGATAATGTGGATGAAGAACAAGTAAAACTTAGGGAATTTCCATTTTCATTAGAAGACGTGGCTAAAGATTGGTTGTATTGTGTTAATTCACCTATTAGAGGTTGGGCGGACATGAAATGACATTTTCTTGAAAAATACTTCCCAGCCACTCGAACTGCAACAATAAGGAAAGAAATATGTGGGATAAGAAAATCTCAAGGAGAAACCCTTCATGAATATTGGGAACAATTTAAAAGATTGTGTTCAAGTTGTCCACACCACCAAATAAGTGATCAACTTTTAATTCAGTATTTTTATGAAGGTTTAATCCCTATTGATCGAAATATGATTGATGCTGCTGCAGGTGGTGCATTGGTAGATAAGACCCCAATTGCTGCAAGAACCCTCATTGAGACCATGGCACAGAACACTCAACAATTAAATTCAAGGTCCAGTGTACCCATTCGAGGTGTCCATGAGGTGCAAAGTACTGAGTTTAAGAAGAAGGTGGACACGAAGTTCGAAGAGGTAAGTACCCTTCTACGACAACTTGCTCTCTCCCAAGGGAAATATCAATCTCCTCCTCCCATACATTGTGGTATATGCTCTTCTGATACCCACTATTCTGACCAATTCCCCCAATTGAGAGAAACTTCTGAGAGTTGTGAGGCAATATTTCCAGGACGCCCCTTTAGCCAACCCTTTAGGTAAGAACCATACTATCCATCCAACCAAGGGTGGAAGGACAACCAATCCTATAGGGAAGGGGGTATTCAAACCAACCTCAACAGCAATGGAACCAACAGGGTCAGAGTAGTCATCCACCACCACCCAGAAATCCTCAACCACCCCAAAGGCCATTCCCACCACCCCCTCCAAAAACTGAGCCTAGCCTAGAAGATATGATGAAGCAAATGGCTGCTAATAATATCCAATTCCAACAAACCACCCAAGCAGCCATACAAGACCTAAAGACCCAACTAGGCCAACTTGCCAACTCGGTGGGGGAAATCCAAAGTCATGGGTCGGGTAAACTACCATCTCAACCAGTAGTAAACCCTAGGGATAAAGGAAATGATAGTGCCATCACCCTTAGGAGTGGGACACAAATCAAAATCCAAATTACCCCTCCATTAGAGTCCTCCCATCCAAAGGAAACCACCATCCCAACTGCTGAAAATGGTCTAAGAGAAGAAAACCCCTTTCCTGAGAGAAGCCCTTCCAAAGGAAAGACTGTGGTTGTTGATGAGCCACCTATCCCAACCATTCCTCTTCCATTTCCTCAAAGGGCTGCACATCCTAGGAAACAAAATGAAACTGAACTTGATAAAGAAATCTTGGAAACTTTCAAGAAAGTACAGGTTAACATTCCTTTGATTGATGTTGTGAAGCAAATTCCAATATATGCAAAGTTTCTGAAGGAGATGTGTACACACCGAAGGAGGCTTCGTGGTGATGAGAAGGTGAGCCTGGGGAGGAATGTCTCAGCATTGATACAACCATCACTTCCCACCAAGTGCAATGATCCTGGGACATTCTCGATTTCGTACACCATAGGGGAGTATTCATGTTCCAACGCTATGCTTGATTTGGGTGCTTCTATTAATGTGATGCCTCACTCTATTTACTCTTCATTGCAGGTCGGTGAACTAAATCCCACTGGTATTGTCGTTCATCTAGAAAATCGGAGTACAGCACACCCCTCTAGTGTGTTAGAGGATGTTCTTGTGAGGGTGAAAAATTTAATTTTTCCTGCTGATTTTTACGTGCTTAAAATGGAAGATGATAGGATGAATGGACATGCCCCAATTATATTGGGGAGACCTTTCTTGAAAACCACCAAAACCATAATTAATGTCCATAATGGTACATTATCTATGGAGTTTGGTGGTAATACTATCCACTTCAATATCCTTGATGCCATGAAGCACCCCTTAGAAGAACACTCCTATTTCTCTGTCAATTCAATTGATGTTCTCCCTTCCCCTGAAACAACTTATTTTCATTCACCTGATCCCCTTTCTGAGTTTTCTTCATTGATTGAAATGTTAGGTAATGAATCATGCATTGATTGTTGTAGCGTTCTAGAGAAATGTCATGCATGTTTGTTAATTGATTATTTCTTGAACACAGAGGATCACATGACCATCGATGATACTGCTAAGCTTGTAAAAGCTCATTCCTCATCTGAGGATGTTACCATTGAGTAGTTAGATGAGATCAGTGACTTCTCACTTTCACACACACTTCCGTCAATCCAAAATCTCCCAGAATTGGAACTGAAACAACTACCTCAAGATTTAAAATACTCATATCTTGAGAATGGAAACAAGTTGCCCGTCATCATTGCTAGTTCACTCCCTCCTGAGCATGAATTGAGACTGCTTGATCTTTTGAGGGAGTATAAACAAGATTTGGGATGGACACTTGCTGACATTCCTGGCATTAGCCCATCAATTTGTACACATCATATTTTATTAAATGATGAGGCTAAACCAGTGAGGCAGTCACAACGTCGGCTGAACCCAAACCTACTTGATGTTGTTAAAAAATAAGTAACAAAATTGTTGGTTGCTGGAATCATTTACCCTATCTCTGACAGCCAATGGGTCAGTCCCATTCAAGTAGTTCCTAAAAAAACTGGCCTTACTGTAGTTAAAAATGAAAACAATGAATTGGTTCCAACTCGTGTGCATAATAGTTGGCGTGTCTGTATAGACTATCGTCGACTAAACCAACACACTAGGAATGACCATTTCCCATTTCCATTCATTGACCAGATGCTAGAGAGGCTAGCAGGGAAGTCCCATTACTGTTTCCTTGATGGGTATTCTGGATACTTTCAGATCCATATTGCCCCTGAGGACCAGGAAAAGACAACCTTTACTTGCCCCTTTGGTACATTTGCTTATAGAAGGATGCCATTTGGTCTGTGCAATGATCCGGGTACTTTCCAACGATGTATGGTTAGTATTTTTTCGGATTACTTGGAGAATTTCATGGAGGTTTTTATGGATGATTTTACTGTTTATGGATCCTCTTTTGATGAATGTTTGAGTAGTCTTTCTTCTGTCCTACATCGCTGTATTGAAAAGAATCTCGTATTAAACTATGAGAAATGCCATTTCATGGTGCGACAAGGCATAGTCTTGGGACATGTCATTTCTGGGGAAGGTATCCAAGTGGACAAATCAAAATTAGATATCATTTCCTCCCTACCATTCCCTAAAAATATTCGGGATGTGCGGTCTTTCCTGGGTCATGCTGGATTTTATTGTCGTTTCATTCATGACTTTAGTAAAATTGCACTCCCCCTCTCCCGATTACTCCAAAAAGAAAAAGAAATTGTTTTTGATAAAAAATGTGAGGAAGCTTTCAATAAGTTGAAATGGAGCCTCACTTCACCCCCGGTAATCCAACCACCTCGGTGGGATTTACCATTTGAGCTCATGTGTGACACCTCTAACTATGCAGTTGGGGCAGTCTTGTCACAAAGGGTCGATCGAGCTCTACATGTCATTGCCTATGCTTCACATACTTTGGACCCTACCCAAGCAAACTACACCACCACTGAAAAAGAATTTCTTTCCATTGTGTTTGCCTTGGATAAATTCAGGTCATGCCTTCTAGGGTCCAAAGCTATTGTGTTCTCAGACCATGCAACCCTCCGATATCTCCTAAAGAAACCAGAAGCCAAACCACGTCTCATTCGCTGGATGCTCCTCCTTCAGGAATTTGATCTAGAAATTAGGGATAAAAAAAGATCAGAGAATGTGGTTGTTGACCATATCAGTAGGATTCTCCCATCCTCGGACATTGAATCATCCCCTGTATTACCATAAATGAATTGTTTCCTGATGAGCAATTGTACCGAGTGCAAGATGCTATTCCTTGGTATGCTGAAATTGTAAATTATTTGGTAGCGTCTTGCATTCCTGCTGATTTCACCAAAAACCAGGCCGACCGTCTAAAACATGAGTCTCGTTGGTACATTTGGGATGACCCCTACCTCTGGCGCACATGTAGTGATCAAGTTATTAGACGTTGTGTTCCCAATAGTGAGTTCCATTCTGTCCTTAGGTTCTGCCACACACTTGCTTGTGGGGGCCACTTTGGTCCCCAATGGACTGCTCGCAAGGTCTTAGATTCTGGTCTCTTTTGGCCCACATTGTTTAGGGATGCCCATGAATTCTGTAAATCTTGTCCTCACTGACAAATAATGGGAAATGTCTCTAAAATAAATGTGATTCTTCAACAACCCTTACTCTTCCATGACATTTTTGATATTTGGGGCATTGACTTTATGGGACCATTCCCCAATTCATTTGGGAACCTTTACATTCTTCTGGCAGTGGATTATGTTTCAAAGTGGGTAGAGGCACGAGCCACGAGGACAGATGATTCCAAGACAGTTGTGGAATTTTTGAGAACCCAAATATTTTGTAGGTTTGGATTACCTAGGTTTATCATCAGTGATCAGGGTTCTCATTTCTGCAACCGCACAATGCAATCTCTTTTGCGCAGGTATGGGGTTGGGCATCGAGTGTCTACTGCTTATCACCCACAAACAAATGGTCAAGCTGAAGTGTCAAATAGAGAGGTAAAACATATTCTTGAGAAAACAGTTCATCCAAATAGAAAAGACTGGAGTCTTAGACTCGATGATTCATTATGGGCTTACCGTACTGCATTCAAAACTCCAATTGTCATGTCACCATATCGGATAGTTTTTGGGAAGAGTTGTCACCTCCCTGTTGAGGTAGAGCACCGGGCCTACTGGGCTATTAAACAATGCAATTCTAATCTTTTTGGTGTAGGTATTCAAAGGAAGTTGCAGATTCAGGAGTTGGAGGAAATGCGAACAGATTCATATGAGAACTCCTGAATTTATAAGGAGTGAACCAAGGCTGCCCACGACCGTATCATCCTTCATCGTCAATTCCACATAGGTCAGAAGGTCCTCCTCTACAATGCAAGGCTGAAGTTGCACCCTGGTAAGCTTCGTTCCCGTTGGTTTGGACCTTACATTGTTACTAATGTCTCTCCATTTGGTGTTTTCTAGGTTCAAAATAAAGACACCAAGCAAACCTTCACTGTCAATGGGCAGTGGATGAAACACTTCCATGAAGCCATTCTGGAGTCCCCAATGGAGGAACTCCATGTTCAAGAAGCGGTCTATGAATAACACTCACCAGGTTTTATCCTTCCTTCCCACAGTCCCTTTTATTACAGTGAGGACACTGCACACTCTAGGTGTGTGGGGGTGGATACATTCCTGGGTTAGTTAGGAATTTTCATCGTTTTCTCCATTTGTTTTCTCTTTTTTGCCTTCTTTATGGTATTTCCATTTTTCCCCAACAACAATTTTGAAATTCCATGATGTGGCGACCATAGAGTGGGGAAAGTAAAAATACCATAACGAAGGCTAAAAAGAGTATTTGTATGAATTTAACATCAGGGAGTGATTTTTAGTGAATTGGTTTTTTGTCAATGATATAAATGGTCGTATCTATGTCAAACCTTTGAGATGATTCATGCCCATTGTGTGAGTAGTTTTTGGGAAAACTGTGTCACTAATATCTCCAAATTTTTTTGCACCAAACCACAAAGTGTGATTATTTCTTACTTAATATAAGGTAAATATATGTTGGGTTAATATTTTTCAGCTTTAAATGATATTTCCATACGTTCGTTCCTTATCCGATCTGTTTCATTACTGTACCAGATTGACCTATGCGTGTATACCTAATGTCCGACTATTGTACGCCCTCAAAAAAAAATTGTTGTGTCTTGGGAAGGTCAAAAACCACTCCTCCTCAACCTTTGATCTTGTTATAACTATTGCAATTAGTGTCGTGAGGAGATCAAACAAGGGTTGAGAGATGAGTGTGAGATTTGTTCCAATTGCAACTTCAAAAAAAATAAATGAGGGGAGTGATGAAATGTGAAACATATGGGGATATCTAGGTCGGTAGCTTATGGTTTGACTTCTGGGAATGCTTAAATGAGTGGGTCTTGAAATATGATTGCAAAGGATGTAGGACAGGTTCGGTGACAAAATCATTTAAGCTGAAAAATGTTAAAATAACATATATTTATTGGATAGAAAGTGGAAAGAATAGCATGGAATGGTTTTCACACACACACATGGAGAGTTAGTGTCATGGTTTACTTATGAATTCCTTTCTCAATTGGGTATCATGAATCTTTTTGAATTTCGCTATGATATGATTTATGAGACATCTTTTTCTATTTTCACTAGGAAGAACTCCTTGGTGTGATTCGTGCATTGATCAAGTTACTTTAAATAAAATTCCCTCAAATGCTAAATCTTCATGATGTTGTAAATATATATATATATGAATCATTGTATTTGGATATGTGACCTTGCCCAGGAGTGCAAATGTTTAGGTGTGGGGGTGTGATCGTACCACGATTCACTGTTTCATTTTCACCCTTACATCGCTGTGCTAAACATATTTTGTATTAAAAATTATATAAATATTATCAAATTGTGCTTCATGTTTGATTCAATAATTTTGTGTTTATCACTTTTAAATAGGTCAATGATACTTGTTTTGAAAATTACAATGTAGGTAGAGGTGATTTGGAGGGCCCTTGATGAAGTGAAAAAAACTGGGCCAAAATTGCATGGATCCATGGACATCTGTCCACTGTTTTGAATATTACACAAAATACGTGCATCCAAATGGGCTTAAATTTTGTGGGCCTGTCCAAAATTCAATAGGATACATTTCATATGAAGTAACCCAATCCTGATTCGGCTTGTATGGGGCCCATACGAACTGATATTTCCAAGACACCGAATTTGGACCAAGTCAAATGCGGTGTTCTGTATTTTATCAATATCCTGATCTGTAGTTGTCCAAACGGTGAAAAACTTTCGGTGGAGATAGTCAAGAGGTAGGGATACAACTTTTCTATTTTCTCCAAAGCGAGATAATACTTTCTGAAGGCCGAAACGCGTCTTGCAAGTGGATTGATGAAATCTGTGTGCCCAAAACCACCTCCCACATTTCCTATAAAAGGTCATCTTGGGCTCCTCATTTGTAAGTTCGGCCAAGGAGTGAAGTTCTGCCAATTTTGAGTCCTAGAGGAGTCTCCTAATCACCTTGGAGGTTCTGGAGGCCTCTACCCTCATAGGGGGATCAACAATGAAGAAGGAGTTCAACCCGAGCTTCCTCCTCCTCCCGATGTCGAGCTAAAAGTTGGGTGTTCGTTGTGAGGGAGATACACACATGTCAAGGGAGTTATGATGCATAAACTAGCTACTGGTTTGGATTAATTTGGGTGTTTAAACATTTCATTCCATGTATCTTATTTTATTTCAGATTTTAATGCTTGATTTGATACATGCGAGTGTTATGCTCTTAATTTCTAACCGATCGGTGTGAGGTTTTGAGTGCGTGACTTGTGTTGTTCCGATTGGACATCACAAGAATCCTTTTCATACCCAACTTATTGAGATTTAAATATGACTTTGGAAGCTCTTATTCCATTTATAAGTACTGGACCTTGACAATACGATTGTTACATCAAGGTTTGGTCCTTAAAGCATTGAAATAAAAGCTTAGGAATTAATCAGGATTCCAATTAATTCCAACCAAAGAATTACTCTAAACTTAAGATGAATCTCTATGAAAAACGAACTTGATATGTGTGTAGTGAAATCACATCGACACTTTTATCTCATATTTCTCAAAATCCACTTGGCCACTCATCCTTTAAGCTATTTCAACTAAGTCATTGTTTTAAACTGTTTTCAAAACCACCCCCTCTCTTAGTCATTTTTATTAAAAATACACACTCTAAACCTACCAACGCTCCTTGAGAGATGACCTAGGGTTTACCCTAGACTATAAATCAACCTTAAAAATATAATCAATTTGATGTGTCATGAAAATGCGGTCACGTGTTGGCGATGATGATTGAAGACGAGGATCATGAAGGTGCCATGTATCGAAAGTCCTCTTGGTTGCGGAGATCAAGCGGCGTGTACCAGTTGTGATGATCGGCGGTACAAAAAAAATGGTAAGTTCATGGGTGTCGGTGTTGAGTTGTAAAAGGCCTTCGGGTGAGTATGTGTAAAATTCCTTCGGGTGATAAAATGCCTTCAGGTGATAAAAGGCCTTCGGGTGAAATCTTCTCTTCTATTATGTGTTTCTGCAACGATGAATTCCACTGTGGCGCTGGGCTCTGAGCCCCAACACCTCCATGGTTGCATGTGTCCGCAGCTGGTGGCCGCTTCTCCTTCAACCGCCGCTAAGTCTGAACCCACCTCCACCAGGCAGATCTGGCGCCAGCATCCCCATGGGTCGGCCAACCTCCCTGCCACATGTCGCCTCCGGCCGACACGTCGCCACCTCCTCGAGTGTACCAGGCCACTGAGAAGCAGACCGTCGGCATTTCCCTAGCCGACGGCTTCCCTACCGTGGAGGGCTTCTCTGGTCGACTGCCTTGTTGTCCACCCCATTCTCATCTAGATCTGGTCGGCCCCCCAGTGATCCCAGGGAGGAGAAACCGAAGGATCCCCGCACAACCGCTCAGCCTACTGCGACCTCCACTGCCACTTACAAAGTGCCCCACTCGGGTCCGTCCACCCGATGTAGCTTTTTCTTGGACCAGAGCTGACCCAAAATGGGTATCGGTGGGTCTTCCTGACACAGAACCAGTATGGGGGACCTGCTCGGCCAAGGATACCCCCGCACGGGGTTTGAATGACTCAAAAGGGCCTGTCTGGGTTCGGCTCGACCCACATATGCTCTGCTCAGCGTTTTTGGGGTTCAGATAAATTTTTAATAATCAAAAATTAATTAAATTTATTAATTTATTTTTGATTTTAAATTAAATTAATTAAATATTAATTTTTGGTTTAAATAGTGTGGTTTAAATTAATTTAATTTTGGTGATAAATCAATTTAATTTTGGTTCTAAATCAATTTAATTAATTAATTAATTAATTGGTTTTAAAATTAAATTAATTAATGGGTTAGGACAACGAAAATTTGTTGAATTAAAATAAGAGTGAATTTTAATTCAATAGTACGCCCTCGAAAATAAATTTGATGCAAGTTTAATTTTTAGTTCTGTATTTATTTAAATAAGCGAGTTTAATGCGTATAAGACTGATCATGAGTTATAGACCATCCAATATATATCTGGTGTTTGTTTTTTTATTTATTTAATTAATTATTTATTGTAATGGTTATTTGTAATAAGTGGTTTAAATAAAAGACGATCCATAAGTCATTTAAAGCGTCATTATATGTATAAGGACCTATGTGTCCAATTTCGAGTTGTATTTTATACTCCTGAGATCCCCTCACCTTCGTGCAAGTAATGTTGTATAATGATGAGAGGAGCATAGATGTACTTCGCGCCAAGTTATGGTGACGCACCAGACAGGAGTCTGACGCATTGGATGAGAAGGTGGTGATACTCGAGATGCAAGCGACGCGCCTCAAAGTATTACCCCTAGGGTCTAGGTTGATCCATTATTCACTCAATGGATCAACTATTAGTATTATCTCATGATCACATCGCCGTTTTATTTTTTGCATGGTTTATTATTTTGTGTATGTGTAGTTTATGTATGAACACATAGAATAATAAACAAGCATGCAAGATAAAATGAACATGTGATGTAATGAATATTTTCTATTTCATGGTTAGTTGTGAGTGAAATCACATAGTACTTTCTTATGAAATAGAAAATGATTTCTACCATCACTTAAAAATAATAAAACCCTCAAAAAATTATTAAGTCGTAACCACCTTCCATTATTCGAATTTGGACAAAACCAGGTGTTGGAGGTGCTCGTCATGGCATAGCTGAAGGTGCATCTTACTACCGGAGAGTTTTTATGAGAGTGGTGGGTTGACTTAACTAAAGAGGTGGTAAGAATTAACCATATATAACTTGATATCATTTTAGAATAAAATATTGATTAAATCAAGTTATGATTTTAGAAGCTGATACTTCACTCAACAGATCAAGAAACCACAAGTTAATACAGTTGACCAGTCAAACGCCTACCTTGAACCCTATGAGTGGTGGTGTAGCCATAACTTGTAGACTATGCAGGGAGGTTCAGAGATCATTGCTACTAGAATAATCAAACAACATTGTATTCTGATTCTATAATAAAAAACTCCTAGAATTCGATAAAATAGTGAGATGCATTTAAATGATTAAAATAATCAATAATGTCTAAAATTGCTAATCAGGATAAAAATTACTAATATGTTAGAATATTATTTTTGTATAAAATGACAAGTTTTACCATAAGAAATACTGTGATATATAATGGACTAAGTAAATATACAAACAGGCATAAGTTTCCAATAGTAGAACATGCACATACGCAAAATACTATGGTTTTAAAAATTTAAGGTGCAAGTGTCCCCAATATTTGTTATAATACCTCAGGAAGTGAGGGTGTTGGAAAAATTGCTTACAGGAGACCAATGTACAGTGCATATGATGGTTATGTCATTATGTTATCATCAAACGTCCAATGCTAGTTTCAGTCACTACATATGGGCATCGATGATATAACATGTAGTCTCATCTTCGAGTGGTTAGCAAGGAGAAAGTGAAGCAAGATATGATTAAGGTGATGATTACACCGTCATGTGTAAATTGAAATATAGATCACAGTTTTTCAATGGATCCCTTTCTCATATCATTTTCACCCATTTACCTAAGTCTCGTTTTAGGTTACAAAATGAATAGTATTGAGTAAATGCTTCATTGCCTATTCATGTAAGGTTTGCTAAGTAAATAATAATACAAAAGACAGATTAATCTTTAATTGTTATGCCCAACAAATTGAAAGAAAAAGAGAAAAGGTCAATGATAAGTAATGCCAAAATCACATTCACAATTTCCTTCAATCCAATGAGTTTGGATATAAACAGGAGATTATTTTCATTGCATATCGTGAAATAATTTTATAGAAGTTTAATTGCAATAAACTGAATCAAAAAAGCAAGTTATTGCTTCTTCTTTAGGTATATTCATCCGTGTATTGTTTAAGTTTTACTTCTTAGGTATTCAATACAATATACCTATCACATATGTGTATTGATATACAATAACCAAGTAAGTATAGAAACATTACTAGAAGTCAGGTGTAATCTCCAAGCAACTAAGAAAGGGTGATTCCTAAGTTAGCAGTGAGAAGCACATAAATTCTAATCTCCAAGTTAATGATTCAAGTCAAAATATTATTGAGTATAACCAAAACATTTATCTCACGTGTCCTTTGGACACAAAGAGACATTATTCCAGGTTTAGGAATTTATGTTATTTGTGGTGTTTAACACTCAACCAATAGTTCAGTAATACATGAATCGTAGGCAATACGTGATGAATATAAATATAATATTTTTATACCCAGTTGTGGAAAGATAATTTTTTATCATGTAAGACTAAAAATGGATGTCAAGTATATATCCAATTTGGTATTTAGGGCTTAGTAAAGCTGAACTCCTTCAGTATTGTCGATGTATTTAGTTTGGATAAAGAAACGTTTAGAAATAAAGGTAATCCACAAGGCTTTTGGAATTAGTTCAACAAGTGAGCATGAACTATTCCAAGGGAAATCTAGTGTTAAACATACTTATTTAGAGTCCTTTAAGTAATTAAGGAATCGTAAAGTGAAGTATGATATATGCACGGTTAGAAGATATAAGTTTTTCGGGCCAACATGTCGAAGAATATCTTGTTCAAGTATTCATCGATCAATATAATGTAGTGCGAAGCAATTCATAAATGAACATTATCTTATCTACATCAAAAAATTGATGATAATGAGGAGAATAGATGATGAAGCCTTACATGTTAGCATTGATTAAAAAAGTGTGGCATGGATTAATTCCTAAACGCACATTTTATACATCAAAGTCACGATGTGAGGAGTATCAATGTGGAAACTTGCAGAAACTTCCATTATATCTTATGAAGTGATTCGTAAATAACAGTGATATCCCATAACCATATTCCAACTATAATGATAAATGAATATCATGAGTCACAGTATGATGGAAATCCATTATGTCATAAGACATGTGTTTAGATGCTAAGAGTTTGTTAGGACATAAACAAACTTGCATCAAGAAAAAATACAAAGTGCATCTAAAGTATTTATCCTAACAATTGATTAGGATATTACACAAATCCATAAGATAGAAAAGTAGTAGTCAAGTGATAAACTACATTTCTATATAAGGGTGCACATCTCTACTTGAGATAGTGAGAGCAAGATTGACTTGGGTTTAGTCATTGTAAGAGATTCACAAGTAGTTGACATAGGAACTAGTTCCACAAGTGCACGTGGAATGATAATGTTCTAGAGACACATACTGCATAGTAAGGATATAACCATGGTGATGTTTTTATATTCACCGCGGCCAGTGATACATTATTCATTGAGAATAATAATTCCTCCAAGTAGTATATGGAAATTAGCTGAGATTGACAAGACCAATTAAAATTCAATAATGGATTCCATGTATCAAAGTGAAAATGGGCTTATAATTTTGAATACTGTGGTCGGTATTTAAGTGAGATGATACATGGATGGTAAAAATGTGGTACCAATAAGGCTCGATTGGTTATACCAAATTGTTGTGCCAAAATCCATTAGAATTTTACATGTTATATCTAATATCTATGATCATTTTGTTGAGCATTGGATGTCATGACCACTCGATGGAGGTCCGACCAAGGTGAAGCTTCAATGAGAGGGCTCGCTTGATTAGGGTTCGATGTACAAGAGGGAGCCTGACGTGCCTCGACTGACGCGAGCAGATGGGGACAGGAGAGTCGAGGTGGAAATCAGCCACGATAGAGAGGTGTGGGGATAGGGAGCTGGTGGCTCACACGTGCAGAGGTAGTTGTGTTGTGCGATTGGGGAACTAGCAAGCAAGACAGCTCAGCGGACGTCAGCTCGACGAGGTGGCATAAAGGGTGACAGTTTGGTGCTACAACTCGTTAGATCTGAGGACAGCCAGATCTGTTGATCCAAGGGCGGTGAAGCCCGTAGAGGTGGCAGCGCTGTGCTACCCTGTGCGGCAGCTAGAGGAGGAGCCCAGATGGACGAAGCATGCTAGCGTGTCATTCCAGTGGCGAGAAGGTAGCCTAGTGGTCGCTGGAAGCAGGTGGGGATAACGCTACCTGGGAGGCCGACGACCTGGATGAGGGGTGGAGATTGGTTGTCGGATTACATGCGACACCTGGGAGGAGAGGGCGGTCTAATGAGCTTGTGTGGAGGGTGGGTCTTCCTGACTCAAAATAGGTCTGAGTGGGCCTGCCCAGGCTAGAAAACCCTTGCACACTGTCTGCACCGGCT
The DNA here is from genome assembly GCA_963277665.1 of Viscum album. Lineage (NCBI taxonomy): Eukaryota > Viridiplantae > Streptophyta > Magnoliopsida > Santalales > Viscaceae > Viscum > Viscum album. Next base: position 51,843 of record CAUJRU010001196.1, on the reverse strand, counting down.
CGATAATTTGATTCTTCATAAATATTTTTTTCATCAAAAATGGGTTTCATTTCATTTTGTGCACAAATATTATAATTAATTTTAGAAAATTTTATAAAATTTATTTTAAAAAATAGAAATCATATTTTAAATTATCATGTAAAAATTATCTTAGAGTGATGTTTTGGGATTTTTCTAAAAATATATAATTTTGTGCGAATAGTGAAAAAAACATATTTTTGAAAAAATTTCATTAATTTTCTTTAAACAAAGTAATTAAAAAATAAAATTATGTTTAGTAATTGGTTTTATAATTTATAAAATCATTTTGATTAAATATAACCTTATTAATTCCATAAGAATCAATATTATTTTTGATTTTGGTATAAAATTATTTTTATTCTTAAAACTTGATTTTTTTCTAAATTTTTTTTGTTGTATTTTATGAACTTATATTAAAATAAATTTCTTCCACTTATAAAAAATGAACCATGAAAATTGGATTCTATTTTTTCAATCACTGGGTTCAAATTTTGTAATGGGTCCAATTTCATTTTTGGCCATAATGAATTACAACAATGTTAAAAAGTTGTCACCATCGTAAAGGGTAAACAAGTTAATTAAGGTTCAAAAATTGTGATATGATCAAAAAATAAAATCTTAATACTTATTGGATTAGAGTATTACAAATATTATCCCATTTTATTCTAAATTAGTTTGAATTTTTTCCAATTTCCCATGAGTAATACATTCAAAATATTTAAAAGTTCTGAAAATTACAGGTGAGCCACTCACCTCACATATAAAAGGGAAAAAACTCTCCTATCTTCCTCCCAATTCCTGAGAAATATATATTTTAAAATATTTAAACAAATAATTTCATAAATTCCCTTTCGACATCCTGTATATTTTTTTCACATAGAGACCAACCTATAAGGGTTAAGGTGTAATCCAAAGGAGGTTTTCCAAAGAAGAGGTGTAACTCTTAACTGAGTTATTTCATTTTATTTATTCTTCTACATACATAAAAAATATAATAACCATGATGATATAGTAATTTCATTATCCCATATATAATTAAATTTTATTATTTTTATGGTACATCAATTTTGTCATTTCTTTTCAATCTAATGGAAAATTAAAAGATCATTCATGCGTACGTATGTACTATTGTCACCACATAGCGATGTAATACAATTTTCATACCTACCTCATATGGATGATTAAAATGATGAATATAATGAATATATATGATATTTATGATATTATTATGATTATTTAATAATAATATATTACATACATTCTTCCTCTTCCATACATTAGAATATGATAATGTTGTTTGTGCACATGTGTGGACTACCACCTCCACGAAGCGATGTGATTCATTTTTCATTACCTCCTCACATGGATGGTCATAATGATGGAAATAATGATTAAATATGAAATTTATAACATAGTTATGATTCTATAGAACTGATATATTAACTACTTTTCTTCCCACCTAGTAGAAAAATAAAAACGTCATCCATGCCCACATACAAACTACTATTTCCATGAAACAACATGATTAATTTTTCATGAACACATTACATGGATGGTAATGAATGTAATTTAATGTATAAAAATGATAATTATAACATTTTTATTATTCTATAGATGATGTAACCATGAAAATTTTGACATGGGTCAACCTATCAAAGTTTTTCTTTTTTATTATAAACCGAATGACATCAAACACACGTGGTAAACTTAACTAATTTATTAACTATATAATACCTGTTAATAAATGAAATAAAAAGGATAGTAATAAGTGAATGAAATTGAAAAGGTTCTTATGAAAGTATAGAATTAACAAAATTTTATTATACAGGAGTTAATTTATGTATGAAATGAATCACAACTCGATGTAAGGGATATCTCATCTCATTTTCCTTTCCTTGAGACTTATGGAATTTTGAATACATTTTTTATTTGAATGGTGTATAAAAAATAAGATCATAATAGTATTGAAAATAATACAAAAGTGGTCGGGGGTGAATTTTAAATTATAAAAATTGAAAATTACAATGTTCCCATAACCTTGTTTGTAAGAAAGTTTATTGTACAAACAATTATTCCAATAAAACAATATAAACTTTATTTAAAACACATAAAAAAATATAAAACATGTTGCAACAAGAATAATAATATATAACAAACTTTCAAAAAATAATTTAAAAAATCTTACATAAATTTTACTAAGAAAGGTATTCACATTCAACCAAAGTGATTCGGAAGTTTGCAAACCTATATTTAGGTATCCATGACTTAAACCTATTATAAGTTAGGTCTCAAATATCATGGAATCCCTTAATACACCTAATCAGACACAAATATGTCTCCTTATCCCTAGGATCCCTCAATCCACCTAATAACAAAAAACCCTATTTCTCTCTATACCTGAGAGCCCTCATTCGACATGAACAGACAAACATTAATTACAAAAACAAACCATAATGAATTTACAATGATAACCTCACAAATGTATGCTTTAAGGATAATTCTCTAAACATTACAATTGAATAGAAATAAGTAATAAGATGTTTCATAAACTTCAAAACAACATTAGATCACATGGAGTCAGTCAATTCTTCTCCTCAAGGTTGTGATCCTATTTATTGAAAAGCTTCTAATGGTCAAATTCCACACTTCTCAAGATCAGTTGCTACATCATTGGACACATCATCTTTATCTTTCAACATCTCAATGATCTGTTCGATGGTCATCTGATTTAGAATCATTAAAATTATTTAAATAGTTTTTCCAGTTGAAATAGGAAATCTTCATCCGGTATATGTTGGGAATCTCTATCTAGTGGAATTGTGAATATGTAATAGGTAGAATTTGTAAGTACTCGTCCAATGGACTTTTTAAAACTCCATTAGATAAAATTTATAATCCTCCATATGATAGGTTTTTTATATTTTCATTCAATTTATTTTATACCTTTCCATATGATGTACTTTGTATACAACTATCTGATGTATTTTGCACATGTTTGTTTGATATACATTGTATATGTCTATTCGATAGAACTATATTTCTCCATTCTGTAAAACTAAATTTATTCCTGTAATATTTTATACTATATAATAAATAAAGATTAGTAATAGAAAAAAATTAAAATTGAATTTTAATTTTCAAATTTGGGGGTCATGATGTATTGCTAGATACAACTCTTTATTTGTGAGTTGGACTGTCTTTCATCAAGATATGGGCCTATAGGATCACACATAATGTTTATTTTGAGGTTCCACTTATTGGAGTTAGTGCCCTAAAACCAAATTTTGTGTACTTTATGATTACATGAATTCATAGTTTATAATATTAATAAACCATTTAACACATCATGATTGTTTTTCTGCATGACATAGTATGTGATAATATATTAAGAGTAGTTGTCACACTGAAAGGTCATATTAGCTCCCCACTATGATGAGATCCCAGAAGTGTTGTGATGATATTCTTAAATATATGTTCCATAGTCAGATAAAATCATTTTAGGAACATAAATGATACAAGCTATTAGGTTTGGAGACTCATGGGGCTTTGATGCACCTTCTCATGGTGTACACCGTTGATAATTTCAAATATATGAGATTATGAGAATGAGAGCCACTGATAGGAAATCCACATTTATATGTGTTATTGGATGTTCCTATGTGTGAATGTGTTTATTGATTCTTATATTTTAATATTATTATTAATAGATATTATGAGTCACATACTTTGATTTATTGATGAAACCCATGATGACATATGTTTGCGGTGAAATAAGATACATTGGTTTTGTCACGAGTAATATTTCATTAATTGATAATACAAGAAAGGATTTGTCCATTCTGTTCTTTAATAGAAGTTGATATCTTAGGCTCTGATGGAAATGACACAGTCTAAATAAATCCATGACTATGGTGTTTTGTAGGTAAGTTCATTTTTGGAAAGTCAAAGAAATAGACATCAAACACATAGTCTGATGGCACCAGCACACAACCTGCTTGATTAGAGATATCATGATAAAGGAATTATATTATAAAGTAAGCATTTGTATGAGATTTTATGTTGTTGATACATTAACTTCTTTTTCTATGGGTGTCTTGATGTGTTACTAGATGTTAACCATAGTCTTTAGGCTTCTTCATCTACTTATAGTGATAGAGAGGTCTATAAGGTCACATACTAATCGTATCCATAATTCCAGTTAAATAATAATATTATATATTATTTAACATGTTGAGTAAATATTATTTTCGCATGTGGTTTAATAATTATTAATTTTTGTTTGATTTCATATATTTTGTCACTAGTTATTCGATAGAATATTTTGTGAGAAAAATATTTAATAAATATTTATCTATCGTTTAGTGGATATAATATTTATTTATTTATATGTGAATAATGTAGTGATATTTATTTATTAAATAAATAATTATTATTCATGGCCCAATAAATATTGTGAAGGAATGACAAACTGAGGTTAATGGTCCGATGAGAAATAATATATATTAAATATTTTTTGAATAAAAAATATTTAATAAATATGGGAGCTTTGTGCATGTTAAGAAATAATAATAATAATAATATTATTATTATTATAGACATGAGGTTCTGTAGGGATTAAGAAAATAATAAGGGCACATGTACAATTATTATTTTTTAACTCTAGCACTATTTAAACTCGATTATATTATTTCCAACAGTTGTTTCCATTTTGTTTAGTTGTCAATAACATCATCTGAAGAATTCCCTAAAATCCATATAGAGTTCCCTATCCAAGAATGCTCTCAAAGACCACTCTCAATTCTAGAGGGATCAAATAGAATCCTTCTTGAAGTGATTCTTGGGGTGATCAAAGACGAACGATGCACGTGTTGCGAACTACTATGCTAGCACCTAGAGATTTCTACGACGACATTCGAAGGTTCATAAATCATGTGTGGATCACCGCTAGAGTGAATCTACACTTGATTCCTAAAATGTAATGATGATATAATATAGAGACGTTGTCAGATTCATCAATGAAGAAAGAATTCATTGTAAGGTCATTCTTTAATTGCTTAAATTAATTATAAGTCATTATGTGATGATCCTATGTTTTGGTTCCAGATTTCTCTCATCAATTAATCTTTGATTCAATTATATTGGTCATGATGCTTATCATCGATTTATATATCGGATTACTCATCGATTATGAAAAAACACGAGTTGGTAATACCCCATCTGATGCTTCCACTATGCCTGAAACCTTTACCACTGATTTAGATAAATCAAAGTTTAAGACAAAGTGGGAACCACATCCATGGTCCAATGTTCATCCGAGTGTGAATGATTGCAAGTAAAATAAATAAATAAATTCAATAATTTGTTCAAGTTTAGAATAATGAAAATTGAATTTATTTTTCAAGGTATTGACAATTAATTTAAGTTTAAATAAGTGAATACCAGAATTTATTTTCAAACAAACATCATGTGTCCAAGGTTTATTAAACACACATCGGAAGAAAAAAGTCAAGTAAATGTTTCGTATTTCATCTCATGACATTTTGAGGTGTTACAAATGTGTGATGAAATTTCCATGACACTTAATATTGGTTATACAAGTCTTAAGTGATATTTTGAGTTGTTTTTATAGGTTATTCTTCTTAAAGGACTAAGTGCAATTAAGAAACATACAACCAGGTTATAAAAACACATTTTAGACCCAAAATTCATAGTTTTAGAGAGGTAAGGAAGAGATATGAACACATACGGTCTAATTACTCCTTTACATATCTTTTTCATAGAGTTATGATGGTCATACAGGATCAAATATAGATGAATAGAAGTATGTGGAGCATCCATGGACACGTCTAGAGGGTTTCTTGCTTAGGTCATTTGAACAATGATGAACCAACGAGCGAAACATGTGGAATGATCAAGGTATCATTTCTTTTATTTATTCAAACTTATAATTCTATATGAATTTATAATTTAGGTGTAGTTATGTTGGATTTGGTTTTATGACAAAAAATTTCATGATCCAACCTTGGTCGACCCTGAACCGGTCACCCGAGCCGGTCCGTGACATGGCCCGAAGGGTGTTCCCGATCCCCACGGGCTGGCAACTAGTGTCAAGCATAAAAATAAACCAGTTGGGGACTATTTGGCCCATAACAAAGATAAATAAACATAAAATGAACATGAAGATAAATAAAGTAAAAATAAACTAAACAACTTGGCAGCAAAAAAAATAAACGAAGCAACGTGACATACCTTAGGTGACCCCGTGGGTCACCACGGAACGTAACCTACACTCACTCCCAAAAGCAATCCATGAATGAAGCCTGCAACTAAGTAAAGTATGCATGAGCACCGAGATGCTTAGTAGGAATGACAAAATATAACCATGTTCTATGCCCCTGCCTTTAGTAAGAAATCCAATCATGCCAGTTTGAAAATAATATATAATAAAATAATGTTTTTCTTTCTTTTCAAATTCAAGTAATGAGTTTGAATTTTCAAGTAAAACATTTCAATCCCACTACATTTTCAAAATAGGTTCCAAGCATGCATTCACGTTTCAAAATGAAAAGAAACCAGTTTGGATTAAATATGGTTTTTACAAATAATACATCAAATATGAACACACTTAAATGAAAATTACATCACAAGAAGCATGTCGCAAATGAGCACCATGGGTAATCCCTATAGGTAACTAGCACAAGTGGGACCCTAGAGACCTCGTACCTCGGTTAAACGTGGCTTAGAAACCACGACCCTCATAAAATGTGGCTTAGAAGACCACGACCCGCAGAAAACATGGCTTAGAAGACCACGACCCTCATAAGTTCATATGTTTAGTTAGTGTTGTTGCGTCAATCCTGCTAGAGGAACCGGGATGAACCCCTGCTGTGTCATCTAGCGTACTAGTCCTAGTCACCCACCTAGATACCCAGGTTTCCCATTGTGCTCTATTTCAAGTGGTGGTGAGTTTTCTTTATCAAGAAAACATATATGTAAATAACACTTTATTTATCTAAAACCCATTCAACCTCTCACCACCACTCTCTCTCCTTAAGTGCATTCCCCCTCTTTTACATCACACAATGCATAAGAATCAAATTAAGCACATAATAACACATTCAACATAAAAATAATTTTTTTATAAAACCAAGGGGGCGTGCCTCAAGAGAGGTTTTTCTTTTTCATAAAACATTCTTAAAGTGTCAAACATGCTTAGTTGCATAAAGGGAACACTTTTGTACAACTAACTGGACAAAAGGGCAAACACCTTTGAAAATACTCATTACCAATTCAAAACCACTTAAGAAATCAATTTTCAAGGAAAGTCAATTAAGACCAATGAGCGTTAGAAATACATTTCAATTTACAAAACAATGCATAATCATTTATAGCAACCGCAACCAGATTTCATAGCAGGTGTGTATGGAATAAATGAAAAACCTATTTTTAAAACAAGCAATCAATTATGAAATTAAAATTAAAGGCATAGGTATAGGGTACCTACCTCAAACATGTCGCTATTTTTCAATGACCACTCGAACCGACACTTGGCGCATACACGCACATGCATTTATACACACATATATATATACACCCCTAGACTCATTGCATATATTCCCCGCACCATGAGGGAATATGTACAAAGAGGGAATATATATATATATATTCCTTACCCTATGCATGTACATGTAGGATACCTCGACACCTGCGGCCCAAAACCATCGTAGTGAGGTCCAACGCACTACACATAAAATTTAATAAAACAATTAAACATTTAAACAATCTACAAAACTTTTCAAAATAACACGTCAAGGGTTTGCACTAATAACACACTCAACTTCAAGTAGGAAAATCCACTTTAAAACCAAAATTACACCAAAGTGACATTAAAACATACTTTCCATCTTTTGAAAGGATTTACAAAACATAATGACAAACGCACAACAGGTAAAACATGCTCAAAGTGGTACATTTCCCATCAAATATCTTGTTTCCACACATATGCACCTCATGTACCCACAAAAACACATGGCACGCTACTTAAAAAATTGATTAAACACGTCTAAAGATTTTCACAATAAGGCACACACACACACAAATACCCTCATTTGCATAGTCAAACCACTTTTGAAAATATACGCACATCAAAACAATATCCAAACGTGTTTCACACACTTTTAAGATTTAATAAACCACTTTAGAATTTTATAAAACAACCCCAAGCGATATCACAAGACTTTGAATACAAACGCCCAATCAAAAACATCTTATAATGCCAAATGCACACCAATAACATAATAAAATAGAATTCGCAGCCCTTGCACGACATAATAAACCAACAACAAAGTTTATAAAACACAACGAAAGGATCAACATGGGTTTTCACAAAATCAAAACATTCATATCAAATAAAAATGCTACTAAACACATCGAAATCATATTAAACCTCAAGTAAAACTATACTCGCACCAATAAAACTAATCAATGAGTAAGCTAAATTAATTAAATAAGAAAATTAATTCATCAAACAAAACTTATATGCGGAAACACCTACCTTTGGTGTCGAAACACTGCAAACGCAGTGCGCAAACTCCGCTGCACGTCAATCGCACTGCAAGGGACCTAAAACAAACAACGGAATAAAAAATTATCAAGAATTAATGCTAAATCTAGTATCATACCCTCTCAAAACCTAAACCCCAAATAAAAATGAACCAAAACCCTAACTAAGAGGAAAAGGGGGCTACCATAGGGAAGAAGAGGGTTTGGCCGGAGGAAGGTCGCTCGCCGGAGGGAGCGCCGCTCGCCAGATAGAGAGGGGGCGCGACAGCGAGAGAACCGACTGGAAGAGGGGAGGTCGCGCTGAACTCCCGCGAGCAGGGTAGGGGTGCTGTCGAAGGGATGTTGGCCAGAGGGAGGCAGCGCGACTGAAGGGAGGGATCGCTGGAGAAGGGTACACATGGGAGGGAGGGTGTGCCGGCTAGGGTTGTCCATGGGGGGTAGGGTCGCGAGCAGGGAGGGAAGGGGGAAGAGGGTAGGTCGCGTGGAGAGGGTAAAGGGAGAGGGAAAATAAGAAAGAAAATAAAAAGAAAGAAAGAAGAGAAAATAAGAAGAATTAAAAAAGAAAAACTAAATAGTATAATAATAATAATAATAAGATAAAAATAGTTGTAAATAAATTATTAAGAACAATATTAATATTATTAATAATAATCATAATAAAAATTATAATAAACTTAATATGATATTAATAAAATTAATATACTTAACAAAATTAATAGAAAGTTAATAATAATAACTTAATAATAATAACTCTATATTAATAAACTTGGTGAACATAATAATAATAATAATAATAATAATAATAATAATTACCATAATTATAATTATTAAAATACATCATTAAAACTCATTTTATTTATTTGTCTTGAACATGAGGCACGTTGCACGGTGACCTGGGCAAAGCCGCACAGCTTTGAATACGTCATGCCATGCATCGGACGATGTCAAGGGAGAAGCTTTCATTCATCAACAAAATGTAAAAATTTAAAACAGGATTGGCTCGCAGCTCGATAGAAAGTTTCAAAATCTGATAAAATAATAAAATAATATTATTTTAAAAGTTTGGATGTGACACAAATCTCGCAATTTTTTAAAAAAAAATACTAATATTGAACGCTTCTGTCGCACCCGAGTTTATCCATATTTAGCATATTTAATCACATTTTCCATGAATATCAAATAAACTACCATAATTACTCAATATTATAGATTTATAAACCAATGTTCTTAGAAGCAAACTAATAATTGAACCGGATAAGGGTTGTTCAAATAGAACTAGCCAGATTGGTTAAGTTAGATGATCAAATCAATTTTATTATATTTTTAATATTATGTTATTATTTATCATGTTTTTTTATTATCATATAATTATTTTAAACAATAAATTATTAATATTTTTTTCCAAACTATTATCTGGACTTTCATGTAATTAATTCTAAAAAATAGATTTATTAATTAATGTCCCTAATTTTAATAATATTAGATTAATTTTATTTCAACTATAAACCATATACTAATAATTTTTATTTCATAATATTCATATATTTTGTTTTATTTTAAATTTAATTTATATTTTATAAAACAAATATTAGACGGTTTTTTCATTATTAAAGTAATGTGGATGAGCCCCATTGGAAATTGGATAAGATCCACTTCAATTCCTTGTAAATGACTCTTGAAAATAATTTTTGTAATTTAATTGAAGTTCAAGATCTAAAATTGAATATATATATATATAGACACACACACACAGGAAACATTATAATCAAAAAAGTGCCCTCTCCCAGTCTCCTTCACGATCCTCACAAATTCGACCCACCTCTCCAGAGGGAGCAGCACGCAAGGCCGTCAGAAAGCCGGCCTCATGATCTAGAGCTGCGGTAAAGCCATGTTCAAAAATGTATTATAAAATGTGCGAGAAAATAATTTTTTTCTATATTTTTTTTCCAAAAATCTAACATTTTAATTTTAAATTCATAAGAAATTATTTTCATTTATATAATTCAATACAATCATTATTAATTTTTTTTTTGAAAAAAAACAAAATATGTTTTCTAAAATCAAATGGAACCTTCATTTCAACCATTACAACTAAGACAAAAACTATACATAATTCTATAGTAAACCCAACTGAATAAGTTGACACTAATGACGAGATTTAACATTTTCAAAAAAGCATTCCATTATGAGGAAATTTGTAAACAAAGAAACAACAATATTGGAATTTTTAGATGAACAGCCAGTCTGAAATGGGTCCTTTTTTAGTAGGAGTGTTTACATATGAGTTATCAGCTGCTCTATAGTATCTTTAGTCCATGATATAAGAAAAAAATAACCATTTCACAAGTATCAAGACAATTGGATAAAACAGTAAAACTCATTAAATCTATCACCAATTATGTTGGGCACTAGAACATCCCCACACACAAATAGAAATGAAGAAGCACACACCATTTAACATGGTTCGACAAGGTTTATTCCCATGTAAGGTCAGCCACTATCATCTTTGTCTCTAATTTTCCATTAAAGGATGCATGTTACACTACTAAAAAAGGGGGCATTAGCGACCGCCATTGGCGGTCGCTAAAGGCCTATAGAGACCGCCTAGCGACCGCCAATGGAGGTCGCATCAGCCTCGTCGCTGTAGGCCAATAGCGACCGCCATTGGCGGCCGCTATAGGTGGCCGAAATGCTGGCCTTAAGCGACCGCCTGGCGGTCGCTATAGGCTGTTGGGGGGAACCATTAGCGACCACCTGTCGGTGTGGATGAGGACTCGTGATCGCAATGATCCAGAGGCTGCAGCATTGATATTAAGTGCTTGTACTCATTACCAATACTTACATAAAATCTTTATATTAATATATGTATATATATTTTAATATTTCACAGGCTCAATTTGAAGTTGAATTAGAACATCTGCCATAGGACCAACGATAGCTTCCCATGCGAAGGGATGAGATCTTTCATCGCATCATTGGTCGGGATGGACATGGATATAGTTTGACCTATGGAATAGGGATTCCTCGTTCTGTAGTGTCACGCGCTGTGGTTGTCGGTCCTGTTGTTGCTCAGATGACACAGTAGTTGTCAGATATTGAGGCACGGCTGCGGGCTTCTGAGGAGGCAAATGCGCAATTGGCTGCTGAGGTTAGAGCACTGCGGGAATATGTGCGTTCAGGTGATGGTGTAGGGGATCACACGACGCAGGTTTATACTGTATTTATTTATTTAATTTAAATTATTTTTGTTATAAAAATATTCATAATATTTATTTGTTGTAGGCCCCTCGCCCACCGGATGGAGGTCAGTGATGAACACGCATGATGCATCATATTCACGAGGTGTGTGTCTGCTTTTAATGGTAGGGTTGTTATTGATATTTATGTTGGGTTTCTAGTGAGTTTTTTTGTGATTTGGGGGTATCATGTGTATTTTGGCCTCATGCAATGTTTGTGTGCACGAATTGAGAAGTAACCATGAAACTGATTATTTATTTGGATATTTTTTGTTCATTTAATTTTCAATGTTTAGAATTGCATGTTCTGTAATATTTTTGAAAAAAATACGTGATTCCTAATATAAATCATTAAACTTGTTTTTGATGAATGAGCTGAGTTCACTATTTGTAGTCCCCGGCCTAACCCGGACAGCCCTCCCCGCACACCGAACAGCCCTCCCCGCACCCCGAACAGCCCTCCCACACCCCGGACAGCCTTCCCCGCACTCCGGACAGCCCTCCCCGCACTCCGGACAGCCCTCCCGCACCCCGCACATCCCTCCCCGAACCCTGGACAGCCCTCCCCGCACTCCGGACAGCCCTCCCGCACCCCGGACAGGCCCCCCGCACTCCGTACAGTCCTTCTCGCACCCCGTACAGCCCCCCTGCACCCCGGACAACCTTCCCCGCACTCCAGACAACCCTCCCCACACCCCAGACAGCCCTCCCGCACCCCAGACACCCCTCCCCGCACCCCAGACAGCCCTCCCCGCACTCCGGACAGCCCTCCCGCACCCCGGACAGCCCCCCCCCCCTGCACCCCAGACAGCCCTCCCGCACCCCGGAAAGCCTTCCCCACACTCCATACAACAATCTAATTATTATTCGTGACGTTTACACGCAGACGGCACGTCAATCGGACGTGCGGTCTGCGGGGTAGGGCTCATTATGCATTCTTTAAGTATTGTGCGCGCTTGATAAACGCGCGTGGGGGGGTCCAAACGGGCCGAACGAGGTCCAAATGGCCTGAAATCAGACGACATAAAAGGGTGAGTAAATTTTGATGTGGTCGAGCAGACGAAACGTCAATCGGACATGCCGTGTGCCCGTGGTGATCGGGAACGTCGTTCTGGTGTCATAAACGGCCAAAACGGGCATCTAACAGTCAAAGGCATAGCGGACGACATTGGATTGACCTGAAATCACAGGAAAATAATCTATTTATTATTCGTGATGTGTACGCGCAGACGGAACGTCAATCGGACGTGCGGTCTGCGGGGTAGGGCTCATTATGCATTTTTTAAGTGTTGCGCGCGCTTGATAAACGCGTGTGGGGGTCCAAACGGGCCGAACGAGGTCCGAATGGCTTGAAATAAGACGACATCAAAGGGTGAGTGAATTTTGATGTGGTCGAGCAGACGGCACGTCAATCGGACGTGCCGTGTGCCCGCGGTGACCGGGAACGCCGTTCTGGTGTCATAAACGGCCAAAACGGGCGTCTAACGGTCAAAGACATAGCGGACGACATTGGATTAACCTGAAATCATAGGAAAACAATCTAATTATTATTCTTGACGTTTACGCGCAGATGGTACGTCAATCGGACGTGCGGTCTGTGGGGTAGGGCTCATTATGCATTCTTTAAGTGTTGCGTGCGCTTGATAAACACGTGTGGGGGGTCCAAATGGGCCGAACGAGGTCCGAATGGCCTGAAATCAGATGAAATCATTGGGTGAGTGAATTGTTATATGGTTGAGTAGACGGCACGTCAATCAGACATGCCGTGTGCCCGCGGTGACCGGGAACGCCGTTCAGGTGTTATAAACGGCCAAAACGGGCGTCTGGCGGTCAAAGACATAGCGGACGACATTGGAATGACCTAAAATCACAGGAAAACAATATAATTATTATTCGTGACATGTACGCGCAGAGGGAACATCAATCGGATGTGCGGTCTGTGGGGTAGGGCTCATTATGCATTCTTTAAGTGTTGCGCGCGCTTGATAAACGCGCGTGGGGGGGTCCAAACGGGCCGAATGAGGTTCGAATAGCCTGAAATCAGACGACATCATTGGTTGAGTGAATTGTGATGTGGTCGACCATACAGCAGATCAATCGGACATGCCGTGTGCCCGCGGTGACCGGGAACGCCGTTCTGGTGTCATAAACGGCCAAAACGGGCGTATGACGGTCAAAGTCATAGCATACGACATCAGAATGACCTAAAATCACAGGAAAACAATCTAATTGTTATTCGTGATGTGTACGCGCAGACGGCATGTCAATCGGACATGCGGTCTATGGGGTAGGGCTCATTATGCATTCTTTAAGTGTTGCGCGCGCTTGATAAACGCGCGTGGGGGGGTCCAAACGGGCCGAACGAGGTCCGAATGGCCTGAAATCAGACGACATCATTGGGTGAGTGAATTTTGATGTGGTCGAGTAGACGGAACGTCAATCGGACGTGTCGTGTGCCCGCGGTGACCGGGAACGCCGTTCTGGTGTCATAAACAGCCAAGACGGGCGTCTGACGGTCAAAGTCATAGCGGACGACATCGGATTGACCTGAAATCACAGGAAAACAATCTAATTATCATTCTTGACGTGTACGCGTAGATGGAACGTCAATCAGACGTGCGGTCTGTGGGGTAGGGCTCATTATGCATTCTTTAAGTGTTGTGCGCGCTTGATAAACGCGCGTGGGGGGTCCAAACGGGCCTAATGAGGTCTGAATGGCATGAAAACAGACGAAATAATTTTGTGAGTGAATTTTGATGTGTTCGAGCAGACGTCACGTCAATCGGAGGTGTCGTTTGACCGCGGTGACCGTAAACGCGTTTCCGGTGTCATAAAACACCAAAAACGGAGTGAGATGATCGAATTCAGAGAAAAAGTGCTCCGAATGACCTAAAACCACACAAAAACATTAGTAATATTATTCGTGGTGTCTAGGAGGAGACGACGCGCCCATCGGACGTGCGGTGCGCACGGTACGGCCGACTACGTCGTTTTCAGCAGCTCCGCGCGCGCTAAAACGGCGCGTGGGGGGGTCAAAACCACCCGAACGACCTCGGAATGCCATGAAACCATACGACAACAGCCGTTGTGTGATTTTTGAAATGTTAGGGCAGAAGACACGTCAATCGGAGGTGTCTTTTTACCGCGGTGTCCGGAAACGCGTTTCCAGTGTCATAAAACACCAAAAACGGCGTGAGACGGTCGAATTCAGAGAAAACGTGCTCCGAATGACCTGAAACCACACAAAAACATTAGAAATATTATTCGTGACGTGTAGGAGGAGACGGCGCATACATTGGACATGTGGTGCACGCGGTACGGCTGACTGCGTTGTTTTCAGCAGCTCCGCGCGCGCTAAAACGGCGTGTGGGGGGGTCAAAACCACCCGAACGACATCATAATGCCATGAAACCGTACGAAAACATCCATTATGTGATTTTTGAAATGGTCGTGCAGATGGCACGTCAATCGAAGGTTTCGTTTGACCGCGGTGACCGGAAACGCGCTTCTGGTGTCATAAAACACCAAAAACGGCGTGAGACGGTCGAATTCAGAGCAAACGTGCTCCGAATGACCTTAAACCACACGAAAACATTAGGAATATTATTCGTGACGTGTAGGAGGAGACAGAGCACCCATCGGACGTGTGGTGTGCACGGTACGGCCGACTGTGTAGTTTTCAGCAGCTCCGCGCGCGCTAAAACGACGCGTGGGGGGTCAAAACCACCCGAAGGACCTCGGAATGCCATGAAACTGTACGAAAACAGCCGTTGTGTGATTTTTGAAATGTTCGGGCAGATGGCACGTCAATCGGAGGTGTCGTTTGATCGCGGTGATCGGAAACGCGTTTCCGGTGTCATAAAACACCAAAAACGGCGTGAGACGGTCGAATTTGGAGCAAACGTGCTCCGAATGACATGAAACAACACGAAAATATTAGGAATATTATTCGTGACATGTAGGAGGAGACAGCGTGCCCATCAGACGTGCGGTGCACGCGGTACGGCCGACTGCGTCGTTTTCAGCAGCTCCGCGCGCGCTAAAACAGCGCGTGGGGGGGTCAAAACCACCCGAACGACCTCGGAATGCAATGAAACTGTATGAAAACAGCCGTTGTGTGATTTTTGAAATGTTCGGGCAGACGACACATCAATCGGAGGTGTCGTTTGACCGCGGTGACCGGAAATGCGTTTCGGGTGTCATAAAACACCAAAAACGGCGTGAGATGGTCGAATTCGGAGAAAACGTGATCCGAATGACCTGAAACCAAAAAAAAAAACATTATTAATATTATTCGTGACGTGTAGGAGGAGACAGTGCGTCCATCGGACTTGCGGTGTGCGCGGTACGGCCGACTGCGTCGTTTTCAGCAGCTCCACGCGCGCTAAACCGGCGCGTTGGGGGGTCAAAACCACCCGAATGACCTCGGAATGCCATGAAACCATACGAAAAAAAGCCTTTGTGTGATTTTTGAAATGTTCAGGCAGATGTCACGTCAATTGGAGTTGTCGTTTGACCGCGGTGACCGGAAATGCGTTTCCGGTGTCATAAAACACCAAAAACGACGTGAGATGGTCGAATTCGGATCAAACGTGCTCCGAATGACCTGAAACCACACAAAAACATTAGGAATATTATTCTTGACGTGTAGGAGGAGACGGAGCACCCATTGGACTTGCGGTGCGTGCGATACGGCCGAATGCGTCGTTTTCAACAGCTCCGCGCGCGCTAAATCGGCACATTGGGGGGTAAAAACTACTCGAACGACCTCAGAATGCCATGAAACCGTACGACAACAGCCGTTGTGTAATTTTTGAAATGTTAGGGTAGACTTCACATCAATCGGAGCTGTCGTTTGACCGCGGTGACCAGAAACGCGTTTCCGGTGTCATTTAACACCAAAAACGGCGTGAGACGGTCGAATTCGGAGCAAACGTGCTCTGAATGACCTGAAACCACACGAAAAAATTAGGAATATTATTCGTGATGTGTAGGAGGAGAAGACGTGCCCATCGGACGTGCGGTGCGCGCGATACGGCCGACTGCGTCGTTTTCAGCAGCTCCGCGCGCGCTAAAACAGCGCGTGGGGGGTCAAAACCACCCGAACGACCTCGGAATTCCATGAAACCGTACGAGAACATCCGTTGTGTGATTTGTGAAATGTTCGGGCAGACGACACGTCAATCAGAGGTGTCGTTTGACCGCAGTGACCGGAAACGCGTTTCCGGTGTCATAAAACACCAAAAATGGCGTGAGACGGTTGAATTCGGAGCAAACGTGCTCCGAATGACCTGAAACCACACAAAAAAATTAGGAATATTATTCATGATGTGTAGGAGGAGACGGCGCACCCATCGGACACGCGGTGCGCACAGTATGGCTGACTGTATCGTTTTTAGCAGCTCTGCGCACGCTAAAACGGCGCGTGGGGGGGTCAAAATCACCCAAATGACCTCGGAATGCCATGAAACCGTATGAGAACAGCCGTTGTGTGATTTTTGAAATGGTCGGGTAGACAGCACGTCAATCAGAGGTGTCATTTGACCGCGGTGACCAGAAACGCGTTTCTGGTGTCCTAAAACACCAAAAACGGCGTGAGACGGTCGAATTCGGAGAAAACGTGCTCCGAATGACCTGAAATGATAGCATTTCTTAAATTGGGGGGTTTAAAATTATTATAGCACCATGATTTGATGTCAAATTTAATTTTATTATATGTATATAATAACTGAATAATTATGTTCAATTTACGTTTGTTTTGTTTTTTTGTCTTATTGTAGGTTTTGAAGGAGAAGATTGAAATAGATGGACCTGCTCGGATCATTGAAGCACGTTTATCGTTTATGATGATTTTGATGTTTATGCTATTTGAAATTTTTTTCCATTTTTTATGACTGTTACCTTGTTTTATCTCTAATTTTGCACCGTGAAGAAAAAAAAAACATAATTCGTACATTTCATTAAAAAAATGAAAAATATTTTATTTAATATTATATATATAAATATTTTCATTAATATATATATATATATAATTTAATAAATATATATATATTTATTTATTTATTTATTTCGGTATAAGTTTTTCTAAAAAAAAAATTTCCCAGTTTAGCGACCGCCAAAGGCGGTCGCTATAGACTGCCTGTCGGGCAGCATTAGCGACCGCCATTGGCGGTCGCTATAGGGTGCTGTCTGGGCAGCATTAGAGACCGCTAATGGCGGTTGCTAATGGTTCCCCCCGACGGCCTATAGAGACCGCCAGGCGGTCGCTTAAGGCCGACATTTCGGCCACCTATAGCGACCGCCAATGGCGGTCGCTATTGGCCTACAGCGACGAGGCTGATGCGACCGCCATTGGCGGTCGCTAGGAAGTCTCTATAGGCCTTTAGCGACCACCAATGGTGGTTTCTAATGCCCTTTTTTTTAGTAGTGAGACCACCCCTTCAGATCTTTGTGACCAGTAGAATCAATGATGTATGTTCATAATAATACCCCCACTGAATAGAAGCAACTCTTATTTAGAGGTGGTTCTTCTAACCAACTATCAACATCACCACTAACGACCCAAACAACTCACCTGTTATCCTTCTCTGATAGGTGTGAATAACAGGAGGACTTGTACTAATGCCACCGGGGACCACTATCCCATTACTAACAATTCCCTCCTCAAAATGAACCTTGTACCCAAGGTGAAGAGTTGGAAATTGTGGTGAAAAAGGTATTTATATCCTGCCATGTTAAATCCAACCCCTTCCACTAGATGAGGCACTCACCTTGTGACCGACCCTAAACCACCCTCTTCGCCAATAGTTTAGCTGGTTCAACCACTGGTTCTAAGACACTCTCCCATAATTTAGGAAGATTTACCCATGCAAGAAAAATCCCCAACAACATGCTTTACTTGGGAAACGTGGAACACCGATTGTAGATGAGAAGTTTCAGGTAACAAAAGTGTTATGGGGAGGTATCCAACACCGACAGGCACTGCAGTAGTGCGGACTTTGGAGTTAACTTTACTGTTGCACTTTTTGACTTCCAGCCGGCAGCCACTGTAGCACTTTTGACAAAGATGGTCATCTTTCACTATAGCGGCGCGGACTTCCTATGCGGAATAGTGGATCATCTTATTCCTTTTGTAACCCATTTTCAGGCTAGGATTTGTGTGAGAAACTCTGTAATTGTGCTCCCGTTTTTAGTGAAGTTCTGCCTCTCTATGGACGTAGAGATTATTCTCGAACCATGTAAATTTGTGTGTTCCGTCTGTTTTCATTTCTTCTGCATTTTCTTTCTGTATCTCATTTCTGTCATTGCGACTCCCGACGATTCTGCAACACTTTCCCCCTTCAGCGCTTGTGGGTCCACCACTAACATGTTCCTTACCCCTATTAGGAGGGGATTTCTTGTCGCTGGTAAAAACTAAATTATTTTACATTGTCTACCTCATCATTTTTTCCCTACAAGAATCCCTAAGTTGTCCTTTTAAATCAAAAAATGAGAAAATAATGTTTTTATGATAATTATCCTTGACATGACCAATAGTTCGAAAATATAGACATAAATCAGGCAACCTTTCATATTCCACTTTCAGAGGAATATCATCATTCAATGCTGATAGAACAATATTATGAATCAAGTAGGAACTTAAGTTAACATCCACCAAGACTCTAGTATAATGACTGAATTTGGTTACCTTAGTGGTCATGTCCATTTTGATGGGGATTCCCATAGTAGAGCCAATATCATAGATTTTGTTCCCCCTTCCTGACTTTTAATTTCCATACTAGCCGTTGTTCCTTGCATGATTATCTCCCACTTCTCATCACTTGGCTCAGTAATTTCCCTTGTATTTTCTTCCACCAAGCTTTTGTCTCTTACTTCCATGTTACAAGGTTCCACACATTCCCATACCATGAGCTTGAATTTTTTTTTCTAGACACTTATGTCCAAGATGAAAATGTTGGCCACATGTAAAACATAATCCCTTGGATCTACTTTCCTCATATTCCTCTCTAGATAAATTTTTAATACCTCTCCATCATGGTAAGAACTCTCCTGCTCTCTCCCTTTTTCTTCCTGTAGCTGGAGAAACAATTTTAACTGTGTTGGAATTTCATTTCTGCCCCATACCTCCAACAGTTACTTCCCTTCCCCAAACATCTACAGGCTTAATATTTACCTTTCACAAATAATTCTCACTCGACTCATCTTAAAAGTGTAAGAAAACTAGATTTAGTTCATCATTCAAGTGTTAGAATAATACTTCCAATCTCCAAATGTAAACCACCTATGAACAAACTTACATACCATTTTTTCCTTAAGTCTGGTATGCAAAGAGCCACTCGTTCGAATTCATTGATATAGCCATCCACTGAACCAGTTTCCCGTAAGCCTTTCAAAAATATTAGTGGATCCTCCTCAGTTGCACTACCATACCTTCCAAGAAGCTCATCCTTTAGCTGCGCCCAATATATTTCTGTCTTGATAGATTTCAAAGAAATAATCCAGTATTGCCCAAGACCTTCCATGCATAGTTGTACTAACAGAACTTTCATTTCCTCACGTACTCCATAAATTGAGAAGTACATTTTTGCTCTTACAATCCATGAAACATGATCCTTTCTAGAAAATAACGACATCTCTACTGGTTTTGTAATCTCTCATTGCAACTCATCTAGCAGAAATGGATTCCTTCTTCTTATCTCAGTCGCATATACATTTCGACACTACTCCTCGGACACTACATCAGTTCTCACACTGCTTCTACCTTATTCAACAACTCTCTTCCCTTTTTCTTATGTATGCCAAGTTTGTTCCTCTAAGATCAAAACTATCCTAGAAAGAGATGAAGTAAGTTCTCAAACCCGAGTCTCCAGTCACTGGAGAGAACTCTTATGCTGCATCTATCGAGCTTCATGGTGCTACATTCCGGCTTGCAGTCTATGGTCTCCATGCACGTGGACATGAGACAACCAAATTGTTCCTCAATCTCCAATCCCTTCCCGATAGATCAAGATAAAAGTGCTCCTCTCTCAATGAAAGCACCAAAATGATAGATATAAAACAAGAATTAAGAGTGAGAGAGAGAATTCCTTCTTATTTAACATAATAAGTTCTATAGAAATTTGACTAGAATTTTTAACCGAATAAAAAATGAAGATCTGTTCCTGAGACACACACCTCCATAGGCCTCTCGTGCACAGGGGAGCAGAAAAATTCCAGAATGTCTGATACCCCCTCTCCTCCTTGGGTATCCCCTTTTGTTAGACTAAAAAAGAAACACTAAAAGACTAAAATTACATCTATATCCTTCATAACAAATTAATGCATATTTCCTTTCCCAGCCCTATTCCTCCTTTGATATGTGTACATAACCGGAGGCCTCCTATCAAACACAAAACCATTAGTGAAATCACTTTTATCAAGGTCACTTGTATAAAATTCCTTTATAGTAAAATCAAATCCTCCAAAACATAGTTCAATATTTGTTGTTCCATTAATATACCATGAAACCCTCAAAATGATATTCCAATACCCATTACTGTAATTTATCATAAAATGATCTGACTTCTTTTGTAATTTCTATTTTTGTTCAGGTTAGAGCTTATATTATGCTTATAATTGTTGATGCATGTGAATTTTAAGATTCTTTAGTCCTTTATGATTCGATAGAGCTAATTGGTGATGTTTGTTTCATGCAGATGATCCCATTTAATTGAGTTTAAGACTTATTTGTTGTTATTGTCATGAACCAACCTGAATAACCTACTAAATTGGTACCTAAATCAATCCTAACATGGCATGAAGAGTGTTCCCAGTCTTCACAGGCTGACGACTAGTGCCTGGACCTCCCGAAACAATCAAGAGGGAACAATTTTTTCACAAGTGTAACCAGACAAATGAAAACAACAGAAAGAATCCTTATACAGTCTATGTCAAAACACTTATCAAGGGAAAATTACCACAAGTAGACAAGTAAAAAACCCAACGACAACATCAAGACAAGATCTCCTCATAACAAGTGGATCACAAACCCCTCTTGTCACCAACAACTCCCAAGGTCCTGCTATCAAGAACACCCACCGCTTCCAAGCAGTGCTTTTCCTTTTCTTGGACCTGACATAAGAAAATCTACTAACGCCCAAACACAAAAGAAGGGTGTGAGAAATTGTAGACCAGTAGGATCAAACCAACCATCTCATAATCAATTCATAACATATAAACCAATTATTCTCAATTTTAAATAAAATAGGACATGATAATATTTTCTCAATTCATTATAAAGCATGTTTTTCAAATCTTTTCAAAGGAAAATAATAAACATGTATAAAATTTCATTTCTATAAAAGTAGGTATGGATAAGCATTTCATAAACATTGGCATGTATAAATCATTTTCAATAATAGCATCATGGTTAAGAGTTTGTGGGTTGGTTAGATCAAGGCTCAAGGTTCCACACATTCTCAGTGAAATACGACTCTAAGTGTGCACACATCCCTAGATCCCAAGCCTAGGGGTAATATAAATCCATCACAAAGGATGAACCCCTTTCTCTCATCAAGTTCAGTTATCATTTCTATTCCCAATCCATTTCTAGGTAGAGCTAATACATGCCCAGTGTGTATATCCAAGACTACCAACCTAACCACCCAGGCTCCCACATGCTTCAAGGAAATCAATCATACAAGGGGCTATCATTCATTTCAATCAATCTAAAATCATTTCAAACAATCATTTCAATTGGCCCCAAGTTCAAGTTTCAAAACATGTCATTTCATTTCAAAAACCAGCATCAAAAGGTTTTCATTAAAACTCATGTCTTCCAGAACGATTCATTTCATTCCAAATTCATAAAACATTTCATGACTTCTCTTTTCAAAAATTCATCATCAAAATCATTCTTTAAATCATTAATTTCAATTCAAGACCATTCTCTGAAAATCAACACTTTATTTCAAAATCCATTGTCAAAGTGATTTCATCACATACACACACACCATGTCATTTTGAAAACATTTATCAAATGAATCAAATAATGCTCTGGAAATCAATTGGAAATCTATTTCAAATAAAGAAAGCAACAACAGTTTCAATTGATAGGAAGTGCATTATGAAAGTCTATAACCGATCAAAGAAGAATCCAAGAACCATAATTACACAAATCAAGATTCAGACTCATCAACGACATGAGGATCCACATCCCTCAAAGATGAAGAAAGATGAGGAAAGGATAATTCACAAGTCGATCATGATCACACTTACCGAAAGAGATTCAACACTTCAATTGGCACTTTGATCTGTGAAGTTTCAAGGTTGGAAGGGGAAAAAACACCTCAAGGGAGTCTCCAAAGTCGAATGAATCAAATTAGGTTTGAGGGAGAAGATTAAATAAATAAAACGAGGGTTTTGGGTGGTTGAATTACTGTAATTCTCATCCCATACTCGCCCAGATCAGCATCGCTGGCTAGTCGGTGGCACCAGGTAGAATGCCTGGGAAACCCAAAACACCACTGTTTAGATGATGACTTCCACCGACGAGCCGATGGTGCCAGGAAGAATGCCTCCACCACTGAACATCTCACCGGCTGGTTGGTGGGATTCCTAGGCAGTGGCTCTCACTGACCAACCATTGGACTACATGTAGCTTTTCCATCTATAGGTTCATGTCCACTCTCAATCCAACCCTCTCGAGACATCTCCTGACCTCTCAACCAAGCATCAAAACACACTCCCGACCCCTTGAAAGGCTCAAACAAGTAGAATCAACCAAGAATCAATAAGAACAACCATATATAAACATGAAAAAACAAGAACTAAAATAAACCAAAGATTGTACCTAAAATAAGGTGTCAGGATGTTGCAATTCTCTCCATCATAAATGCTTTATTCCCCTAGAAATATTGTCAAGAAGATCGGTCCACAAAAAGTTCAGGCCACTGCTGCTTTCTTATCATCACCTCATGTTATCAAGTCTCATGAGAAGAAGAATCATGGTGTCATATCACCTGAACTAAAGGTATGGACTTCCCATGGAGAGATAATCAACAATCCAAACTGGTTGCTCAGTCCTGTTCATATCAGGTTCCATATCAAGGTTCTCCTGATTCAAAACATGAGACGCATCCAAAATATACCTTCTGAGTGGAGACATGTGAAACATGATGTGGATCTATATCATTTGTAGTGGAATGGAGAAACGATATGCCACATTTTCAAGCTGCTCAACAACCTCAAACACACTCACATATCTCGATGCCCGTCGGTGATCCAATAGAGGTGGGACTCTCAAAAACACCCGGTCTCCAATTGATAATTCTAAAGGGAATCAACGACGATCTGTATAAGATTTATACCGACTTTATGCTATCACCAATCTCTATCGAATCATCTGGATCTTCTTCATCATCTCCTGGACCAAACTAGGTCCCACAAGGGAAGCTTCTCAATCTCCGACCAATAAAGTGAATATTTACAAGGATGGCCATACAAGGCCTCAACAGGTTCCATTTTAATGGATGATTGATAGCTGTTATTACAAGAAAATTCAACCAACCCCAAATGGAAATCCCACACTTCTTCAAAGTCAAGGACACAAGCACGAAGTATGTCCTCCAGAATCTGTATAGCCCACTCCATATGACTATCTGTCAGAGGATGGTATGTTGTGCTCAACTTTACCTGGGATCCCATCACCTCCTAGAGGCCTCCCCAAAAACGATATGTGAATCAGAGATACCTATCAAAAAAAATGATAAACGAAACACCATATGATCTGATTATCTCCCACACATACAAATTCCCATAGTCCTCAACTTTGATAGTGTAACAAATAGGAATAAAGTGAGTCGATTTGGTCAACTATTCTATCACCACTCAAATCACATTATTTCATCAAGGAGTATGTAACAATCCAACAACAGAGTTCATCGATATCTCATCCTATTTCTAAGTCAACATAGGAAGGCGTTGAAGTAAACCCAAAGGCTTTTGATGCTCGCCCTTGACCTGTTGACAGGTATAACAACGAGAAACAAAATCAACGATGTCCCTTTTCTTACCTGGTCACCAGAATCAACACCCCATATCATAAAACATCTTCGTAGTTCTTGGGTGAACCGCCCATTAGGAATGATGACAATACCCCATCACTGCCTTTCTCGTAGGCGTCCTAACAACATAATAGTTCCTGAAACAAATGATACCCTATGAAGATAGAGACCATATATCGATGGTCTCCCCACCATATAAAGAATTCTTAATGTCTCAGAACTCATCACCAAGCTACTACTCCTGGAGGATCACCTTGAAAATAGAGGATGTCAACTAGACACTTTCTAGAGAAAACCCGATCTCATCCTCTCGGACTCCCAAATTCATGCGAGAAAAGAGAGCCCTAAGATTTCACTCCTATGAAAATTCCTTCATGGCCTTAGATGGTATTTTCATGCTCAAAGAATCAGCAAAAACACTCCATTTTATAGGGGTGTATGCGATATCAAAGTCAAAAGATTGTAGGTACTCTATGTATTGCCTCCAAAGAAGATTCAAATATTTTTGCGAGAAGATATAACTCAAATTTTCATGATCAAAGTAAACGATAAAACTTTCTCTTAAAAGGTAGTGTCACCTACTCTTAAGATCTTGCATCATAGCTGTGAGTTTAATATCATGTGTGAGATGGTTATTCGCATGAGGTCGAAGTTAATGAGAACCATAAGCCACCATGTGATCACCCTGCATGAGAACACACCCCAAACCCAAACCTGAAACATCACAAAAGACCACATAGACCTTTCCGACCTCTAGAAGAGTCAACAATGGAGATGAAGTCAAATGACGCTTCAACTCATCAAAAGAAGTCTAAAATTTCGCATCTCAAACGAACTTCATTCCATTCCGAGTAAGAGTAGTCAAAGGAGAATCCAATTTGTAGAAATCTTTTACAAACCGGAGGTAATACCCTGTCAAACCCAAAAGGCTTCGTATCTCAAAGACATTTCGCGGTTCCTCTCATGACATAATAGCTTTCATCTTTTTAGGATCAATTGAGAAAAAATGGCACAACAAGATATTTACAGTGGTCATACCTACTCTTGAAAGTTGTCTTAGGGATCTCAGACTCTTTGATCATAAGCTGTTTATAGCCAGACCAAAGATCAATCTTAGAGAACCACTTTTCCCCTTTCAGCTGATCAAAAAAATCATCAATCTGGGGTAATAGATACTTGTTCTTAACCATAACCCCATTGAGCTTTTGATAGTCAACGCACAAGAAAATGGTCCCCACATCCTTCTTGGTGAAAAGCAATGATGTTGCCCAAGGTGGAACATTGGGTCGAATGAAGCATTTGGAAATCAAGTCATCCAACTGATCCTTTAACTATTTCAGCTCAACTGGTGCCATACGGTAAGGTAAGAGGGAATGGATATGAACTGAGTACCTAACACCAAATCAATAGAGAACTTCACCTACCTCATTGGTGGAAAACCAGAAATGCCCAATGGAAAAACATATGGAAATTCATTCACTATCGGAGGAAGATCATCACATGAAAATTCCTCCTCCAGTTCAAAATTATACATGGATATCATCCTACCTAGCTCTAAAAGATGAGGTCCGACTCGTCTAGACATCAGGTCTAATTCTCCCTAAAAAACATGTATCCCGACCGAGGGCATTAAATGACACCCGCCGATGATAGCAGTCTATCCAAGCTTTGTGAGCCACCAACCAGTCCATTCTAAGAATGAAATCCAAATATTTCATATCAAGAACCAAAATGTCCCAGATGATCTCGATTTTTGATAAAGAGAAAGTACAAGAGGGGGATCAAAGACTTCTCTCTCTTCATCCTGAGAGGCGTTGTAATTTCCATCACATAAAACATGAGCTCCACAGGAAGATTCAACAAGTTCACAGTGCGGGTTGATAAAAAATAATGAGAGACACCAGTATCAAATAAAATAGTCAATAAAGATAAAATAATAGTAATGGTACATCTCTGTAACGCCCCGACCCCAGAAGCTCGGATCTGGTACATTACTTATTACATTGGCATGATTAAAAGGAATGAAATCCCAAAGGAATTATCAGTTTAGTAGTCTTGAAGAAACTAGATACATACATATAACTCATATTACATTGAGAAAGGTAACAAAATACAATACATAACAAAAACTAATAAACTTCATCCACAAGAACTCGATAAATGGTCTTCTCCTCATAACCTATTGAAGGTAAAAAAATGAATGGCATGAGCTCAAATGCTCATTAATGGTTACTAATAGCAGAATCATGAATCAACAATAATTGAATCATCGTCAAATTGGCATAGTGAATATGGCATGGTGAATAAATGAAAAACACACGCCATTAATAAACTGAAAATGAAACTGCACCCATAGATTTTGTCATAGTGAAAACCTCATGGATAGTAATAACTGAAAATGAATAAAGAGATATGCTTATTAATTGGACGTCATGTATCTGGCACATGATACCACTATACTGTCGAAACAGTTTAAGTATATGGGTAGAAACCTGTTTGATTTTTGGAAACAAACTCGAAGGGTTTGTCGTCAACTGATTCGTCTCATGAGACCTGTTGATGCATTGAGGGGATATAGTGGGCTCCGCCCATCACTGAAAGTCCAAATCATTCTTATACATAGATTTAATACAAGTATAATATGAATTCTCAATATCCATATAGAGTAGAGGATACAGATTCATCAATATTTCCATAGTTAAAACAACATTCCAAATAAACATTGTATGTAAAAGGGTATATGACTTAAGACAATAATCATATCCATGAAACCAGAATATGGATATATAATATAATTACAATTTCAAATGAAAAATGATCTCAAAGGGGTAGTAGGTACACCACATAAGAATGATTAGGTGCACAATACAAGTAACTCATAATGAAATGGAAATTGAAACAAAGTCCCTTACAACATTGCAATCAATCAAGTTAATAATAATCAAGTGAATCACTAAATACCATGAATATAAAGAGAATAATGATATTATATATCAAATGGCAGTGCACATACACCACAGGCAAGAAATAAGTGATGAACAATGAAAATATCACGAAATTAAAAGTGAGATAAACCCCCTACAAACATTTTGGCATGGTAACGGGTGTTCTTGGGTGGGATTAATGAGAGGTAAAGGGGTATACCGTCATTTATATATCATAAGGGAAGTATAAAGGAGGTCTGAAAACATACCCCATCATTAGGAATTGAAAATAAAAGGACACAACACAGGGAGGATTCTTGAATAAAAGTGTGTCAGAGAGAGAATCTCTTACCTTATGTCCGAAAGTGTTCTTTGATTGATCTTAATGACCTGAATAATCAAATTTATCTTTTTTAATTAATAATTCCAGAACCTCCCATACATTTAATTTATTTATTATAACCTTATTAATTTTATTCATGTCCTTGATGGGTTTAAGAGGTTCAATTTTATTGTTTTGGAAGCATTTTATTTCTTGGTTTTCATGATCGGTTTACTTATGTTCATGAATGGAAGTTCATTTGAAATGTAGTTAAACATCCAAAATTTTTAATATATATATATTAGTAGTGACATTACAGAGATATAAATGATCTTATAATGATTTTGGGTTACATACCATGAGGATGACTTGTTTGATAAAAGATAATGATAAACGCTTGAATTAACTTGATGGTTTTGTGCATAATGAACTTGTTTTGTATTATTATTTTATATTATGAGTGTGCAAGGATTCTAGAACATCACATAAAATAAAATAAATATATTTCGATCTGGTTCAACTATAAAAATGGTTTCATGACCAGAATTGAAGACGGTAATAAAAATTGAGAACCTGTCGTCCTTGAATGTGATAAATTAACAGATCTCAGACAATGTTTTCATTTTTAGTATAAGAGGAGGGGGAAAAGAGAGATGATGATGAAATATTCCATTAGAATAATAAAATTCCAGTTCATGTAAGGTACTAGAATTATCATAGAATTTTTATGAGGGGATATGAGGAAAGAAAAAAAAATAAAAGAACTCGAAATAAAAGAAAAGTTGA
Organism: Viscum album; assembly: GCA_963277665.1. Lineage (NCBI taxonomy): Eukaryota > Viridiplantae > Streptophyta > Magnoliopsida > Santalales > Viscaceae > Viscum > Viscum album. The sequence continues at coordinate 22,949 of CAUJRU010001196.1, read as the reverse complement.
GAAATCCTTCACGAAAATTCAGCAACCTAACCACGTCGCTTAAAATTTCATAAAATATTTTGATGAGAAAAAGAGTATATCATAATTATTACATAATATGGACAGTAAGGGGGATATGGAATGACATGTCCCAACATAAGACAATTTAAATTAAAAGATAATAACATAATAAGAGTTCTTGAAAAAGAGAGACATTGAGACGAAAATTCTGCAGCATAATAGCTATGCAGCATGGTTTTAGAAAACATTAAAAGAGGGGACAAAGGTCACCCATTCATAAAGACTCATAAAATAGTATGGGTAAAAAATAATATGTAAATAAGAACATGTTATGAAAACTTGAAATACATACTACATAAAATAGAACATGAATGGAAAAGATGAAGTTGAGAATTTTCTTACCTTGTATAGTAACTCTTAAGACTTGAATGTTGGGACCTTGGGGGCTTGAGGACACCTTGAGAGGACTATCAGGGAGGTAAAACTATGAGAGCTTCAAGTATGGTGAGTTTTTAATGAAAGAAAACGAAGGAATGAGTGGTTATTTATAATAAATGAGAGAGAGTTTTTTATTAATTTCAAAGGACACCCCATTAGTGGTTTTTGCAAAAACATGAGCTTGCCCATGGTATTTTCCCATGGTATTAGCCACTTATTTTACTGTACACAAGTCGACCAACATTTTATTTTAATTATTACATTATTATGATGTCATTAAACATATCGAAAACTCAAAACTGTATTTTTACAATTCACAAAAAATTCAAGTATTTTAGAAAAATCCCAAAAATTCACCACAACCATTTTTCCATGTGTAAAATTCAAAAATGAAATCCATTTTTTGAAAGTAATTTTCTAAATGTTTTTAATTTAATTTTTAAATAAAATCATAATTTATTCCAAAAAAACAACTTTAAAACTCTAACTTGTTTTATAACACCTTGAGAAATTAATCAAGGTCCCATAAAATTATCTTATAACCATAAGACAATAAAGTAACAATTTATGATTACATTTTATGAAAATACGTTTCCATTTTAAATTATTAAATTAATCATAAAATTGTAATTAGATATTTACGACATACAAAAATACCAATACTTATACTATGATTGTTTTTTCACTTATAAGTTGTCTAAATTGTATTTATACACTCATATGTGAATTTTTTATTTTTTTGGCCAATTTAATATTCATTATTATTCATTACTATTCATAAGGGTATGTTACTATTCATAAGGGTATGTTACTATTCATAAAAAATTAATTTTGCCTTATTAGACACTAAATATCTTATTGAACACAACTGTGTATGTCTGTTTTTTAAAATTCAAATTATAAAAGTGGAAAATTTATGTTTATTGGTTAGGTTATAATAAAGTGTTTTGTAGAGAATCAGTGTTTCATGCATTCTATATTAAAATCTATTTGTAAATTCTTGGGGTGTTACAATCTTACTATTGTAGAACCTGTATTGGTTCCCATTGAAGGTTTTTCTACTACGTGAAGAAACTTCATTCCTAATGCCTGTGGTCAAAACCCCATTGTTTTTGAAGCATTTGAATACACCACAGATCCTCTTGGTACCAACGAGCTCGTACCACTATGTGGAGCAGTAAAAACATGACAAAACCTATGCAAGTGACCAGAGCGTCCGCATGATTTACAGATTTTTGATGCCTCCATGCAAGCATGCTATGAGTGCCCAACCTTTCCACATTGGAAACAAGTCAGTGGTCCTTTACCAGATATTGTAGATGACTTGGAGGATGTCTGTTGTTAAGGACCACCACCACTATTTCCACCATGAGACTCATTCTACTTTCTCTTTCCTTTAAAGGAACTGCTAAATTTTCCACTTAGAGTAGGAGGTACTCCAGTCAACCATGACTTACCAGTCGGGTCAAGTTCCACCATGAGAGTCCTATATAGAACATCTTCATAGGTGGTAAGCTTCAACATAAAGATTTGTTATCGAATATTCGATCGAAGACCCATCTGAAACCTTTGGGCCTTTAGCTTCTCATTTGACACCACCTTGGGTGAAAACTAAGCAAATTCATCAAATTGATTGACATACCGAGTCATCGACTTTGGATAGAATTGCTCCGTGAAAAGAGTTTTTAATTCTTTCCACTATAAGATCTCATAATTTTTTTCCATAACTATAACATTCCACCATCTCTTACTAGGCCCCTCAAGATTGAAGGTTACACACTTCACCTTAATGGAATCCAGTGTCTCCATGAACTTTAAGAGTTTCTCAATCTTTCTCAACCAATCCTCTACCACCTGGGGATCATTTGTCCCCTAAAAAGATGGATGTTTTTTACAAAGAAAATCTTGGGCACAATATTTTTTATCGTTCCTCTGAGGTACAACCTCTTTAGCCTGAACGGGGGCAGGTGAAACCCCTTAGCCCAAAGTTTGGACTGCACGAACTACAACCTCTACAAGGTTTTGGTCGACCGGAGGGTTCGTGTGGTTTATTAGTAGCTCCCTCTAGAAGTCTGTTTGAACATATTCTTGGGGGCATGGTACCACACAACATCAACAGATAGTAAGAATACATCATTCAAGAGACACAAGAACATTAACTTTATCAATCAAAATTCAACTTGGGAATACAAATCTCAAATCGATGTTTTGAAAAATTATAGAATTAGATCAAATAACTCCTCAAAAACACTTTTTCCCAACATCCCATGGAAACTTAAGGCTCGTTACGATGAGAGTTGGACAAACACTCACTCGTAACATACCCCTTAAGTTATGACAATCTTGTCTCCTATTTACCAAAGCATCCCAAACAGCATACCGACATCCAAGAAGAGACGCCACATTCCTTTGATACCAATTTGTTACGAACCAGCCCTGATAACCCACTAAACCAGTACCCAAATCAATCCTAACATGTCCCAAAGGGCATTCTCGATCCCCATGGGTTGATGACTAGTGTCTGGGCATCCAAAAATAATCAATAGTGAATGATTTTGCCACAATTGTAACAAAAAAAAACAAAAAACAATAGAAAGAATCCATAAACAGTCGGTATGTCAAATATTTTCAAAGGAAAGTAATAAACAAGTATAAAAGTTAATTTACATCAAAATAGACATGAATATTCATTTTATAAACATTGGCATGTATAAATCATTTTCCATCATAATAGCATGGTCAAGAGTTTCAAGGGATGGTGAGATCAAGGCTCAAGGTTACACATGTTATCAGTGAAGTACAACTCCAAACGTGCACACATCCCTTGATTTCAAGCCCAGGGGGAATAGGAACCCATCACAAAGAATGAAACCCCTACCCTCATCATGTTCAATTAGCATTTTCATTGTTAATCCATTGCTAGGTAGCCTAGCTTGCATTCCAAGTCCACCCACCTAACTACCCAAGATCCCATGTGCTCCAAGGAAATCAATTATACAAGGGGATATCATTCATTTCAATAAATCTCAAATCATTTCAAACTATAATTTAAATCTATCATTTTAATCAACCCAAAGTTCAAGTTTCAAAACATGTTATTTCATTTCAAAAACCAACATCAAATGGTTTTCATAAAAACTCAAACCTTTCAAAACAATTCATTTAATTTCAAATGCATAAAACATTTCATGCTTTATATTCTTAAAAGTCATCATCAAAATCATTCTTCAAATCATTCATTTCAATTCAAGATCATTCTAGGGAAATCAACACTTTATTTCAAAAGCCATTATCAAAGAGATTTCATCACACACACACCATGCCATTTCAAAAACATTTATCAAAGGACTCAAAAATCATGCTTTGGAAATCAATTGGAAATCCATTTCAAACCAAGAATTCAACAACAATTTCAATTGATATAAATTTCATTATGAAACCACCTACCTCAATCACGGTTTCATCGATCACCAACACGGGATCCTCACTCAAAGAGAGACAAAAGGCTAGAACCAATCACAGAAGAATCCTAGGACCAAAATTCCAAAAATCAAGATCTATACCCATCAATGACATGAGGATCCACAACCCTCAAAGAATAAGAAAGTCTATGAAAGGATAATTCACAAGTTGATCCAAATCACACTTACCAAAAGTGATTCAATGATTCAATCAGCACTTCGATTCGTGAAGTTTCAAGGCTGGAAGGGATAAAAACACCTCATGGGAGTCTCCAAAGTTGAATGAATCGAATTAGGTTTGAGGGAGAATATTTAAGAAATAAAATAGGGGTTTTGGGTGGTGGAATTACAATACTGCCCATCCCATACTCACCCATATCATGGGAGTCTCCAAAGTTGAATGAATTGAATTAAGTTTGAGGGAGAAGATTTTAGAAATGAAATGGAGCTTTTGGGTTGTAGAATTACAATATTACCCATCGCATACTCACCCATATCAATGTCACTGGCTAGCTGCTAGCTCCCACCAGCTGGCTAGTGGCGCCGAATAGAATGCTTGGGAAATTGGGAACACCACTGGTGGGACGGTGGTGCCAGGCAGAATGCCTGCACCACCGGACATCCCACTGACTGGTCGTTGGTATTCTTGTAGGAATCCCCTACTTATAGCCTTCCACTGACTAACTGATGGCTCTTTTCGACTAGCTGATGGACTATCTGTAGCTTTTTGAGCTACAAGTTCATGTCAATTCTCAAGCCAACCCTCTCAGGACATCTCCCAATCTCTCAAACAAGCATCAAAACACACACACAACCCCTCGAAAGGCTCAAACAAGTAGAAACAACAAAAAATCAACATGAACAACCATAAATCAACATGAAAAACAAGAAGAGTCAAAATCAACCTGAAAGTAGGTGTCAGGATGTTACAGTTATTGTACTATTAGGACAAATACTTGATGATAATTTAAAATTAACCTAACGAATAATATAAATTGGCTTATAGCCTACCATATTAGAGCATCATAAGAATTTTGTGTCAAATAATTTTCTTGAGTCAAACCTTGGATTCTTTTCTATTTTGGTAGTTTTTTTTTAAAATCTAGTATGCTGGTCCGAAATCCTCTATATCAAATTCCCTAGTGAACGACATTTTCAATTTCTAGTTCTGGTCTTTGTTGTGGGTTAACACCAACATTTCATACACATATAATAATAAAAATTATAAATCAATTTCATAATATTTTAAAATATGAGCAATGATCTGAACTCAATTTTTTGTAATCAATGACAATTATAAAGGTATCAAATCTTTTCTAGCAAAAAATTAACACATTTTTAACCATAAGATTTAACCAACGAACAAATCAAGTTTTTCTTATCTTGTTTTATGTTTTTTCATACCCTTCTTGATTTACCACCTCAACTAATATTGGATTGTGCCTTATTATTAGTATGATTTGCCATTTTAATTGTGGAAATTTAGTAACCTACACGTATGAATATTACCATGCCATTGTAACACTTTTACAACTATGCAAGTGCTCTATCTTAATGTCGTGTGAGAAAAGGGCACTATGCATGCATTGCTGGGTATCAATATATAGTAGTTGAACCATGTGGGATGCAACTAGCATTCTACATCAATTTCAATGCTATTAATCCATTCCATCAAATAGGAATGCTTAAGAAAGACTTTGTCATTCCTTATTCCATTATCCATTCCCAACAACCATGCATAACACCTAGTTTTAGTCATATGTATCCAACTGTTTTTTGCACAATATTGAAGTTTTCATATACAGTTTGTTGATCAGGATGAAGTTTGGGGTTCCTAAATGAAGCATTTTAAGAGTTTGGTAGTGTTTCTATTTCAAATACTTGGATTTGAAAGAGAACATAGATTTATGACTATGCATGTGAAGTTAAAAACGTATGTATTAAACAAAACATGAATGACATGTTACAGATTACACACAAATTAGTTGAGAGTTCCTGGTGAGAACTCACTTTCATAAGATCACAAGTGTTGATCTTGTTAACCACTTATGTTCATGTTATGCATTTTGATTATTTATAAAGTTAATTTACCCCTCTCTCTTGTCGGTGCACTACAAGAAATAAAATTCAACTGCATGGACTGCCTTTCCATTTGATAGAAATTTGTGTTGGGGGAACTTTGAATACGTTAGATATGGAATAATATATAGAATGACTTTTTCAAAAGCTTTATCCACCATTGAAACGACATATTGTGAGTGATAATTTTCCAGGGTCTTGTATGATTACTGCTTAAAAAAGTTATCACAGTCTGTCCATTTTTCTGGAGATAGTGAATACACCAGATCACCTTATGCCCCATCGGGTCATTGGATTTGGATCTAAGGGAAGCTTCTGGAACCACAACTGCACAGTAGAGATGTTTTTATACACAAAGTTGTGATGTCTGAAACCCATCACCCCTTGGTTTTTGACACCCATCCTAATGGACTAATTGATCAACTTCTCACATTTACCCCAAAGAAATATTTCCCTGAATTTTGAATCATACTAAGATGCACTCATCTATGTCCTAAATAGAGAGGGATGATAAAGAATACATTTCAAATGGAAACATGGATTATATAAAAGCTTGATTCCATCTAGAGAGAAGATAAAACCTCTCAGTCACCTCAAAGGTTTAGAAATGTAATTTATATGTCTAAAATTACTCTCAACCCTAGAGATCATCTTATAAAGAAAACTATGATCTATGTAAATTATAACAAGAATAATGAGCACATTAATTCCATGCCTAGAAATCCAATATTGTAAACAATAGTGTTATCCTTCTACAAAATAAAAATGTTATCATTGGAAAACCGCACATGAGAAGTTGCCTACAATTGTGCCTTCAAAACAACTCTCTTCTCAAAATGAACTTTTTTTGGGTAACCAAAGTGTATCATCTTGGTTTGAATGAGGGGATAATCCATTTCGTGGAATTGTTGGACACCTTTTTAGTGGGCTTGACTCCCAATAAGAATTTGGACTATGTTCACCACCTGTAGAGGTTGCAACCCTTGCCACTTGACTTGTAGATGGAGAAACCCAGAATCCATACCTCATAAGTGAGGTTAGGTTGTCTTGTTTATAGATGAAGATAAAGATATGGGTTAAAACATAAATAGAAGTCAAACCCTTAACTAGTAAAACCTTTGATCATTGACTCATATATTAAATATCTAAATACCATAAATATCTAAAAACTTTAACACTCCCCTTAGAAGCTAGATTTACCTAGCTTGGATACACAATAAAAGAAAAAACAATGGAAATATCCTTATACACCCCCTCAATCTGGATATTCCCATCTTACTATATTAATTCAAAATGCTAAAAATATAATTGAACGATATTTAGAAGGTCTAACGGAGGTTTGGGAAACGAAAAAAAGGCCCGACGGTGATATGGGTAGTGAAAAAGAAGCATAATAGAGGTCCAGAAAACAGTTGAGAGGATTTGGGTAGTGATAGAGATGATCTGAGAAATAGTAGAGAGGCCCGATATAGGTCTAAGTAACAACAAAGAAGCTCGATGGATGTCCAGGCTGCAAGGGCACCTTGAGAAAATATGGAGATGTGCGTCTTTTGAGGCATGCGAGCTGGTTGTGCTTGAGCAGGATGTAGATTTGGAGAATCTGATCTGGAAGGAATAAAGGGAAGATTTGCAGAAAATAATAATAATAAAATAATGCATATCACTTGTGGTGATTACATAAGGGAAAAAAATTTAGCGGACCCAAACAATTTTATTTCTTCTCTTGAATAAATTGTTGGAAGGATATAAGTTGCAATACATGAGAAAAACATCTTAATTTATAGGAGAAAAAAACACAACTAGGGAAGGGTTGGTTCCTTGAATCTGTCCACTATCATTATTAGATGTGGTCAAAATCATCGTTGACAAAACTTAATTTATCCTATAAATTAATCAATTTCCTGTGTAATAAACTCTCCAAATTTAAAAGTGACCCCCACACCATCATGACATTGAAGTTTCCCATTTTTAAAAACAACTTTATTTTTCTTGAACATCTCCCCTTAAAACTTATTTTCATTACATCCCAATCATTTGTTTCTACTTGAAAAACACATCACACATCAATGGTTTCGTGAAGATATTCACAACTTGTTCATTTGTTCTAGAGATGATAAGTTTGACTTCTTTATTTTTCACATGCTCTCTAATGAAATGATACATTGTTTCAATGTGCTTTCTTATTTCCTGAAAAACTGGATTTTTAGCCAAAGAAATTGATAAATGATTGTCAATAAAGATCTCAATAGGTTCTTCTTGTGTATAACCCGAATACCATAGCACATTTCTGATCCAGATTCTATGACACACAGTTGAATTTACTGGAACGTACTCAGTTTCACACGATAATGTCACAATGAATTGTTTCTTGGATGACCATGTGAATGTTTTATCACAAAAAAAATGTGAATCCAGTTTCACTCTTCCTTCTATCAAGATCTATTCTCCAGTCATTATTTGAATATCCAAAATGCTTAAAATATTTATTGGGTGTATAGAATATACCTTCATTGATAGTGACTTTAATGTACCTCAAAATTATTTTGTAATAATTCAAATGTTTTTGTCCAGGTGTCTCTATATATCTACTGACAAGTCATACCCCATAGAGAATATTTGGTCTGGTGCATGTCAGGCATCTCAAGATTCTAATCAAACTTTTGTATGGCATAATTTACAATATCCTACCATCACTTTTAACAACTTCTATGTTGAGTAAGTGAGCCATCTCTACGATACCGTTCATTTGGAACTACTTGAACATGCTCTCCTTAAAGGATGAGAACACACCTAGATTATTTTCTATGAAAATAAGATCATCAATATATAGGCAAGCCAATAATATGTTTCCATCGTCCTCCTTCGTCAGATAGAGTGTTTATATGGACAATTTTGGAATCCTTTGGATTGAAAGTAATCATCAATCCTAGTGTTCCATACACATGGTGCTTACTTAAGTCCATAGAGCACCTTCTTCAACTTGTACACCTTTCCTTCTCTTTCTTTACGCATCAAGGTGGTTTATCAATATAGATCTCCTCTTCCAAAAATCCATTAGAAATGATAACTTCACATCTAGCTGATGTATCTTCCATTTGTGTTGAGCAGCTACTAAGATCAATAATATGATCATCTCTATCCTTGTCCCGGGTGAAAATACTTCACCATAGTCAATGCCTTCCTTTTTCTTGTTACCTTTAATGACGAGCCTTTATTTGTATCTTTGGACTTCTCCTTGAGCGTTCTTCTTTGTTTTGAACACCTACTTCAAACCAATTGTTTTTCACCCTTCTATGAGGTGTGTTAAGTTTCATGTCTTTTTCTTGTCGATGGAATAGATTTCATCATCCTTCAGTTTCATCTCTCTTTTATCAGATTTAGCTTCCTTGAAGCTAACAGAGTCAGAAGTCACCAAGAGACAATACAAGTTCACGTATTAGTCTATTTGTTCTATGCTTCCATATATTTATGCAAGATTTGAATATTTTGGGGTCATATATGAGAAATTTTTTGTTCAATACCTCCTAAAGTAGAAGTATGTGGTGATGACATCATTGGTTCTTCAACCCCTTGTTCCTCCATTGGTATTTCTTCAACATTTTCTTCTTATTCTGAAGTGAGTCACACCTCTCTTGAATCTTCATCTTGATTCCATTTCCATGACTCATTTTCTCTGAAGATAACATCTCTAATAAATATAATCTTCTTGATGATCAGATTATACAAGTGATATCTTATTGTTTGATATTCATATCCCATAAGGACACACTTCACTCCTTTGCCATCGAGATTTGTTCATTTTTCCTCTAGGATCCTGACATAGGCAATAGAATCAAAAACTCTATGATAAATTATGCTAGGTTTTTTAGTACTCCATCTTTCATGTGGCGTCTTTGCTTCAAGATTTTTTGTTGGGAATCTATTAAGTAGATACATTTCACACAAATCCGCTTTAGCCCAAAACGTTTGAGACGCTCCTTTTTTCTTTCAAAATACATCTTTTTATGTTGAGAATGGTTTGATTTTTCATTTCATCTACTCCATTGATTTGAGGTGTTTAATCTGACGCCAACTGATGTTAAGTTCCATGTTTCTTGAGGTACTCTTGAAAAACATCGTAAATGTACTCCCCACCTCGATTAGATCATAATTTTTTTATATGAAATTTGCTTTTATTTTCCACCAGTGCCTTAAATTCTTTAAAGAAGTCAAACACATCCGACTTCATCTTGAGAAAATATGTCCTTGTTTTTATGTTATAATCATCAATAAATGTTAGAAAGTATAATTTTTGTCCACTCAATTTCAGATTTAATGTTCCACACACATTGACGTTGTCTTACTCGAGTGGCGCAACAACCCTATAATTTTTATTCTTTGCAAAGTTGTTTTTATGTTGCTTAAAACACAACTTTTACATATTTTATTTGGATGTCTAATGTTAGGAAGTCCATTCACCATCTTATTGTTTAAATGTACAAACCTAAGATGTCATAGCCAGTCTTTATCATCAAGTACCACTTTCAGATATCGTGGTATGTTAGGGTGGATCATAAGCTGAAACATGCAGTTCTTCATCATAGACACTTTTTTGCGATCATCCTTCCTTTTCCATAAAAAAATTCCATTTGTTTATTTTTTAGGCTTATGTGAAAGCCTTTTTCCAACAAAATCCCGAGACATGTTGGTCTTAATGTGGGGTGCATAAGAGACATCAGAGATGAATGTATTATTTTCATCTCTTTGCTAGATCAGAGTATCTCTTCTTCCTTGGAAAATATTATTGAGAGATTGCTAAATGAAATCTCTCGTTTAACCCTCTCATATAGGTTCGTAAACAAGTTCTTCTAGCTTGTCATGTGATTTCTAGCTTCAGAGACAAGCTACCACATACCTTGATTTTGTGTTAATGTTTGTGCCATGAATATAAGGGATTCTCCAGCAGCATCCCCTACTCCAGCAATATTGGCCTCTTTAGTGAAATTCTCCATGGGTTGCATACTCTAATATTCCTTACTATAATGTCCATATCTGTGACAATTATAGCATTGGATGTTTCTTTTGTCCATTGGGTGATGGTTGTTGAATCCTCCCCTCCCTATCCTCATCCTCATGGAGTAAAATGTTGATATCCACAACCTCCTTGATTTTGGATTCTTCCACCTCATCCTCCTCTTTTTGTGTTATTTCCTTTTCCACGAAATCCTATGCCTTGGCCCCTTCAAAATGTCCTGTCACAACCCAGCCTGGACAACCAATCCAACTGGGTTATGAACCAAACCATGACAAGATCCTAAAGGCGTTCCTGATCCCCACGCACTAATGACAAGCACTCGATCCTCCAACAATGACCAAAGGGAATAATTTTCTCAACCTAAAACAAGATACGTGGCATATATATAGAGAAAGATAACTAGGAAAGAAATATGCCAGAATAAAAAATAACTATGTGATACAACCAAGGTTGCAATCCAAAACCAAGGTACATGTCCAAAAAAACAAACCAAAAAGTACAACCCAAACTATCAATATCTACTCCATGTGATACATGGGCAAAATCACACCCTCTCACTACCGGCCATGCCCAGCTAACATAAACCTTTCCACCTAATTGCGGCACCTTGCTCTGTCCTGCATCAGACATAATAAGGATTGCGCGCCCTCAAGGGAGAGTACAGGGTGTGAGAAAACTGGCCTAGTAGGATCTCACCAAGTGTTCCATAGTTAGTCCATGTAAAATAATTACAATATTCTCAATACAAGGAAAACATGGCATGATAAAATAATTTTCACATTTATGTCAAAGCATGGTAAAACATTTCCCCCTTTTACCAGTTCTTAAACAAAAGCCATATAATACAGTTTCAAATCACATTGCAGATACCCATTTTACATTTATCAAACCATGAATCTTATATCATATCAAATCCAAATCAATGAAAACCAAAGCACAATGGAGATCACCCATAGGATAACATAGGTCTGGGTTAGCTAGGTCACTCGTACCTCAATAATCTACCAAGACTAGTGAACTAAACAAGTTTCTAGGACACAAGGCCTAGAGAACAGAGGAACACCCCCAAGGATGAACCCACTATGATGTTAGATAATCAAGTCCCTAATACACATGCCTTAGGGAATAATGGAACACCCCAGGAGTGAATCTCCTTTGGAAACAAGGACAAGAACCAATGCTAAAACATCCTCTTTAGTACCCAAGGCTCCCATGTGTTGAATATTTCAAATCATTTCAGAAGGGGTTACCACATTTCACAATACAATTTCCAAACAACACTTTTTCATCCAAAATCATGCTTTTAAAACCAATTTCACAAACCATTTCATAATTCTTTAAAATCCTCTTTCTTTTACCAAAATAATGATAAATACCATCTTTTATGAAAAACACATTTACACATGCATATCAAGAGAATCAAGAATCATGTCAATTTTCATTTAGAAAACAAGTTAGAAACCAAAGAGCATGCACAATTCACAAAGCAAAGGATTGAGATAGAACCACCCACCCCACACTTGGGTCGCACACCTAAAGGTACCGGGACACTCAGCATAAGCCGATGGGCCAGGAATTTAATTTTTTTTTGCATCACCGAAGCAACGAAACATCTTCAACTCTAAATATCTGGTCCCAGTACGGTCCGAGGATCATGCATGGTTTAATCAAAATACAAAAATAAAGCAAAAGAATACCTCTTTATGATTCATAGCGTACATGCCCGTCATAGGTTGTCAACATCCATTGCTCAAAGGATCTGATGTTGAATCCTCTAGATTGTCCACACTTGCTTCTCAAATATGCATGCGTGTCGTTCGTCAGATTCTGGATGTAGTGTGGATCTCCGATGATCACTTCAACGCAACGACGATCACTACGATCCTCTGACATCAATCTGTGATGTCGAACTTAGATTGGATGCTCAATTGAGTGTTTCTATCTATAAGAATTGGGAGGAGAGAGATTCTCTCAATCCCAACTGAATTAATAGTCTCGATGGGAAGAAATTCTCTCCACTTATATAATGGAAATCATTAATATCGGGTTTGGGTTCCCAACCCCCATGTAATAAACATCCACTAAATAGGAATTATAAATAATTATTTATGATGAACTAAACTACGCCATAAATATTATTTATATTTTATCACTTACCTGTAATATATATTAAATATATTACGTGATAATCCTAAGCCATTAACATGACTCACATCTCCTGATAATATTAAACGAACCCGAAATATTATATTAATATTCATTCGTATAATATTAACCTTTTTATTTACTTAGTCACTTGTAAATATAGGTAATAAATAAATTCAAGCCAATTATTATTTATTTGAATAATAATGAATTTATTTATTCATTGGCTTGAATAATACTCGGACCTCGTAGTGGGCCCCACTAAGTCCTATATTTCTATTCAACTGAATAGGGAAGATTATCGAATGCGCTATTGTGTGTGACCCTCTAGGCCATGATCTTAATAGTAGTGAATATTATTCAAAGACAAAGAGTGGAGTCTAACAACCCATCAAGGCCCCTAAATAAATAATGGAAAATTCATAGCAACGACTACCAACCTATGAGCACGCACTGTATAATATAATATCTTTATCTTTAATATCTCATAAAGTAGGACACACACTTGTGTCATCATCCTTTTCTTTCTTTATTATTTGTTGATATAACTGGACATATTTACCTTGGATTACCATGTCCATGGATTTATCAAGGTACTACCATCCTGATCAACATGGCCCAAGATATATAATTTCCTTAACCTAGAAGCGACAGATCCTTTCTTGACTGTTCAAAAAATATCATGCCACTAGTGACACCCAACAAAAACTACCTCACCAAGATTTCATTATCATAGTTTTCACCTTGAATCAAAGTACATGATCAAATGACACACAATAACAATGATATCAAGTCAGGATACCATTACACATGTTCGTAGATAAGAATATCAAATGAAACCCAAAACATGCGGTGTTCCTATTGGCGGGTCAGTCCTCATGATCTCACTACTAGAGATCACCAAGTGAGAACTTTATGAGAAGAAGTCTCAATGCTTATGAGCCCCCAACACCTAATAGTCAAACATCGACTCTGTCCAATCAGTACGATGCATCTCGACCATAGGACCTTTGTTTAAGATTAACTAGTACTCCCCCGTGCGTACGCATGGTGATATGGATTAACGGTTATTTTTTAATAAGAAAATACTATTTGTAAATGTAGAGAAGAAATAATAATATTGTATGTAATGTAATCACAAAGTAGAAGTGCGTAATATTGGAATAGAAGTGAATAAAAAATGGAGACACCATTAAAATTGCAAAAATATATATGATAAATTTAAAGTAAAGGAATTTCTAATTTTTGAGGATGGAGATTTTGAATCAATTTCAACTACATTTATGAAAACATTTTTGAGCACAGTGAAATACAAAGTGGAAAAGAAATTAAATAAAGAACAGTGGTTGTAAAAATAAAAATGGGAAATGTGCAGATGATTAATTTTAATACAGAAATGAGAAAAATTCAGTCGGTAATTGTTGATCGGGTAGCAGATTGTTGTGGCATTGTTAACAAAGAAGATATGGATGACTAATTTTTGTTAATATGAAATGTATTGGATTCCTCTGGTAAATTTAAATAGAACCTACCATTAATAGACATAGGTGATAATGGCATGTGTGTGACTCTCTGTGTGATGCCATTTGTTGATAGTGGTTCACTTATTGGAGTATCAGACATCTCAGTTGATGTCATTGAACAATTTCTGATATATTTAGACACTATTATTATGGCATTTGTAATGAAAAAAACTACTGAAAGAATGATAATAAGTAGATTAACTTAAAGTGACTACAATAGAGAACTCACAAAGTTTTTTCCGTTCCTTCATTAGTAGTCTCCTTTGGAACCTTTCATCTCTAGAGTTTGATGGGCTATGCATGTTTGTATTGGGTTTCTTTATATTTAATTTTCAAGGTGTGTTAGGAAACCATATTATGCACAATGTATAGTAAAATGAATGTAATATACAGTGAGAATTCAAACACCAAATTCGCTAAAATTTCAATTTCATAGTTTTATACTATCAATAATGAAAAATAAATGAATTTTGGAACATAGGAACACTGAATTCTATGTATTAAATAAAATAAGGCAGACATACTCATGTTAGACGATCCAATGTGGTGTAAAAGAAAGTTGTCAATTCTGCTATTGAACTGAAAGTAGTTCATTGTGGTTGCCAGAGTCCCTATATTGGAAATACAGTAACATATATATGGGAAGTGTAATGAGACCGTGATTCATGAAAGTTAAGAGTAAACTGATAATTGTCTAGGAATACTGGATTATTATGCCGACTACATTAATTTAGGAAGACTTACCCATTGCAATCCTTTGGAACGAATAGTCCAGTGTGATATCGTAGAATAGTGGATGTCCTAGAGAAACAGAAGATACCTTTTAAACTGACGTAGCCCGAAGAGGTCCTTGAAGCTCGATTTAGCAGAGACAGATCCATATTGAAGAATCTGATGTATAGGTGAAAGTAATAGGAACGATACAACTACTGAAGCTGGAGAGACCACCAATGTTGACCACAATGGGGTTGAAAATGGTGGAAGGAGTATGAAGAAGTTTGTAGCAGTGGGTGAGCGTGGAGAATAGTTGGAAGAGATGAGGGATTCCGGGAGCAGGGATGCAGTATGGTAAGAGGTAGGGTTGCAACAATCGTTTGATGAAGGTTCCGGAGGCAACGGGTTTTCAGAGTAATACTGCAACTGAATTTCGATATTAGGGGAAGATGGGGTTCAAGCATAGTAAAAGACAGTGAATACCTCTAGGAAGCTCAGGATTCATAGTTGGAGGATCAAAAAAATTGGGAGTGGAGGATGAAAGAAATCAGAAGGAATGGAATTGGGAGGATCAAAGAAATCGGGAGTCGTAGCTGGAGCTGTGCAGTAAGTGAAGAAGGAATGGATGGAAAGATGTAGCTGTAACCCTAGAAAGCTAGAGGATAGTGGAATGGATGTGCAAGTCGAGGATTAACCCTAGAGAGCTCAAGAAATTTTGAATGTGAATGGTATGTGAGGGTGGGAGGCATGACAGGGAGTGTTTTGGAGACGTGGAACATCGTAGAGGTGACACATGTAGCTGGAGGTACCTAGCTTTAAAATAGATAATAGATGTCATGGTATCTCAAGGTTCTCATTATAGCATGAGATCTACTATAACCTTTTGATACGACAATTAATATATGGACATTACCATTAAATCGTGGACGTAGAAAAGTCTACACAATAATTGTAAGTAAACATCATGTATATCTAACTTGTATACACGATATGATAATCAAAGGTATTACATAGTTGGGTTTAGGGAACCCACTATTACAACACTCCCACTTGCACTAGAGTCAACCTGCTAACCGGACTTGTTAGCTCTCACATGATCAAAACCATGTTTCTGCTGAGTCACAAATTTAGCTGCTCGGTCTGCCACAATTCCGCTGCGTGGCTATTATTCTATTTGCGACCTCATCTCTTTGAGTAAAACTTCTCAAGAGATGGTATCCCTGAGTATATCCATTTTTTCCACTGTCATAACTTGACATCTTGGCTATTAAGAATATCATAATTTATATTGTGATAATTCTTTACTTACTAGGTGTGATTCCAAGAACTAGAACAAATCATTGCGTATAACTGCTTCTTAGCTGCCTCGGAAGCTGCAACGTACTTTCTATTTGTAGGTATGGCTATCACTGACTTGTATGAGCTTGTCTCACTCATCACCTTAGCCTAACTGTGATATTAGATCATATGTATCTAAGGAAGACTAGTTTATGTCCCCTGAAAACTAGTATCATTTCTTCTCCACTTACTAGGTATATATCTTTTTTACTTCTAGAAACATAATTAGATAATTCTGACTGCTTCGCTTGCAGTACTCCTGGATATAATTGATATCTTCCTACTATAAAGTATATCCTGACAATATCCATTTTTTTACATATCATGGCATGCGTGATTGATCCATCGTATAAGCTTATGGATTTCAACTCACCACGTTAATCTCCTCCCATGTCAACCCAGAGAGATATATGCCATGTGACATTGGTAACAATTCTACACTCAGATTGTTCCAGCTTGTATTTTCCAATACCATGTCATTATATGTACGATTGACTATGACCAAGCAACCATTAGATCCACCTTAGTAGATCTTGTACCCTAAAACTTAGGTTGCTACTTTTTAATTCAATCAATAGAGAATTACTTTCGTCCACACCACCAAGAACATCAAGGCTATGGTTCATGTGGTTTGTCCCTATCAAAGAGATGAGAGTCACCCCAATAATGTGGAGGATGGTGCATGTTAGTCCTGACACCACCCTGGTTGGGAGTTGGGGACACTCTCTTGATGAGTCTATGGTAGGAAGAAACCAGTGAACCTCGCATCATTTGAAGAGTTGGACAACTGAACTTCGCCCACTTAGGAGGGGGCTGGGGTGCCACATGAGTGAACCGCTGTACTGATATGTTCAGCCCGTGACAAGTGGTATTATAGGAAATGTGCCTCGGGTTGTTTGCGGAATGTTGCCGGTTGGACCTTGGTGGTGGGAGTGGAGTCCTGGGGCGTCATTGCGGAGGTAACGTGACAAAGATGGTTATGCTTGAGAGATGTCAGAGGTAGAAACACCACTATGAAGGGTGGGTTTTGAGGAGGTGGTTTTCGACCTAGAGAGCGTGGGTGGACCTTGGTGGTTTGCGACCCAGAGAGAGTGGGTGGGCCACAAATTTGATGATGAGAAGAGCGTACCCTTGATCACGCATGTCGGCTGGTTAGTTGGAAATAGACCATTTCATGGACACACAAAATGCCACAATCCTGTATGTACAAGGGTGTGTATGGAATAGTGGTGGGAGAATGTTATGACCCAATCATGGGGGTCTTATCCCACACTAGCAAGAACGGGTTGTGGTTCATGTGGTTTTTCACTATCGAAGAGCTGAGAGTCGCCCTGACAAAGTGGATGATGATGCATGTTAGTCTCAACACCACCCTGGTTGGGAGTTTGGGCCACTCTCCTGATGATTCCATGGCAGGAAAAAACCAATGAACCTCACATCATTGGAAGAGTTGGACGGTTGAACCTCACCCACCTAGAAGGGGGATGGGGTGCCGTATGGGCAAACCGCTGTGCTGAGATGCTCAACCCATGGAAAACAGTCATTCCAAATGAATATTCTATGATCATGTTGCTTACTTCAATCCTAAACTGAATTTTAGTAACTCGAAACCTTTATTATAATTTTGTGACGTGACCATCCCTTTTTGCTTGCGTCGTATAGACACCTTCCATGATTGGTGGTCATTACATCTAATTCTCAATATAACGATCATAAAAATTAGCTATGACAAGTAAATTTCTGATGGATTTAGGTAGAACGACCTGGTATAACCAATCAAACCTTATTGGTACCATGCTTGTACCATCCATGTATTATCTCACTTGAATACCCATTGAAGTATTCATTATAATTATCCCATTTTTCCTTTTGATACATGGAATCCATTTATCAAATTTTAATAAAAATTAGCTATGAAAAGTAAAATTCTGATGGATTTAGGTAGAACGACCTGGTATAACCAATCAAACCTTATTGGTACCATGCTTGTACCATCCATGTATTATCTCACTTGAATACTCATTGAAGTATTCATTATAATTATCCCATTTTCCCTTTTGATACATGGAATCCATTTATCAAATTTTAATTAGTCTTGTCAATCTTTATCTAATTTCCATATACTGATTACCTGTAGGATATATTATTCACAATGAATAGTAGATCACTGACTGCATTGAATATAAAACCATCACCATGGTTTTATCATTCCTATACAGTATGTCTCTGGAACATTCCTATTCCACATGCGCTTGTTGAACTAGTTCCTATGCCAACTATTTGTGCATCTCTAGAATTGACTAAACCCAAGTCAATCTAGCTCCCACTCTCTCAAAAGAGATGTGCACCCTTTTATAGAAATGTAGTCCATCACTTGACTACAACTTTCTATCTTAGGGATTTAGGTAATATCCTGAACAATCGTTACGATAATTACAATAGATGTACAAATGTGTTTGCACTTGATGCAAGTTTGTTTATATCCTAACAAACTCTTTGCATCTAAACACATGTCCTTATGAATTAATTGATGTCCATCATAATACAACTATTATGATATCTGTTAGTCATTATAGTTGGTATATAGTCATGGGACATCACCATTATTTAAAAAGCACGTCATGAAATATAATGGAAGCTTCTGCTAGTTGCACCATTGATACTACTTACATCATAACCCTGATGTATAAAATGTGCATTTGGGAATTACTCCATGCTACATTTTGTTGATCAATGTTGACATGTAAGACTTCATCATTGATCCTCCTTATTAACATCAATTCTATGATGTAGATAAAGTAATGTGCGTTTAGCAATTATATTGATCGATAAATGCTTGGTCAAGATATTATTCGGCATGCCGATCCGAAGCAACTCACATTTTATAACCATGTATATATCATACTTCGCTTTACCATTCCTTAATTACTTAAAGGAATCTTATGATATATATATATATACCTATAGCTTACCCTTATAATAGCTCATGTTCTCAAGCTGAACTAATTCCTAAATCTTTATGGCATACCTTTATTTCTAAAGGTTTCTTTCTCCAAATTAAAGACATCGATAATATCAAAGGTGTTTAGCTTTACCGAGTCTAAATACCATACTGGGTATATGTTTGACTTTCACTTTAGTTTTTCTTGACCAAAAATTATCTTTCCACAACTGGGTAATTAAGTCTTGCATATTATATTCATTAGGTATTGCCTATGATTCATGTATTACTGAACTATTGGTTGAGTATTCGACACCAAAAACAACATTTATTCCCGAACCTGGAATAATGTATCCTTGTGTCCAAAGGGCACGTGAGAAAAATGTTTTGGTTATACTCAATAAAAGTTCTACATGAATCATTTTACTTGGCAATATAGAAGTCGTGTACTTCTCACCGTTGACTTAAGAATCACTCTTTCTCAACTGCTTGGAGAATAAACCTGACCTATGGTAACATTTCTATACTTAGTTATCATATTTAAATACACATATGTTTAGAAAAATTAATAAAACTGTCATTTATATTCGTATTTTACTTGGCGAACCTTACCTAAATAGGTAGCGAAGTGTTTACTCAATACTGTTTGTTTTGTAACCTAAAACGAAACTTGAGTAAAAGAGTGAAAATGATATGAGAAAGGAATCCTTTGAAAGATTGTGATCCACCTTTCAATTTATACATACTAGTGTAAATATGACCTTATTCATATATTGTTTCACTTTATCCTTGAAAACTTCTTAGAGATGAGGCTACATGTTATCTTACTTATGTCCCGATGTAGTGACCGCAACTAGCATCAAACGTTGGTGATAACATTATGACATAACCATCATATGCTTAACACAATGAATCTCCTGTAAGCATATTTCTCACCCCCGTTTATTGAGGTGGCTTAACAGGTATAGGGACACTAGCACCTTGAGTTTCCAATATCATAATATTATGTGTAAGCGCTCGAACTAATCTTGGATACTCATGCCAGTGTGGAAATTTACTTCCATTATTTATCCCAATATTTCTTATGGTAAAACTTTCCATTTTTTACAAAAAATAAATTTTAGCAGATTAGTACTTTTATTACGATTAATAGTTTATACATTTTGATTAAATAATTAAATCATTAAATATATCCCACTATTTTATCAAATTCTAGGAATTCTCTATACTAGAATTGGAATACTCTATCCCTCGAGTATTCTAGTGGAAAAGATCTTTAAACCTCTCCTCACAGCCTACAAGCTATGACAACACCACTACTTAGAGAGTTCATGTTAGGCATTTGGCTGGTCAACCACATTAACTCCTGGTTCCTTGATCTGTTGAGTGAAGTCGCAGCTTCTAAAATCATAACTTGATTTACTCAATGGTTGCCTCTAAAATGATATCAAGTTGGCTATGACTAATCCTTACTACCACTTTAGTTAAGTCAACCCACCACTCTCATAAAAACACCCTGGTAGTAAGAGACACTCAATTATGGCATGACGAGCACCTCGAATGCCCGATTATGTTCAAAGTTGAATGATGGAAGGCGGTTAGGACTTAATATTTCTTTGAGGATTTTATTATTTTTTGAAGTGACGAAAGAAATCATTTTATATTTCATAAACATGTACTATGTGATCACACTCACGAAATAGAAAAACATATGTTACACTTTTATGCATTTTATCTTGTTTATTATTTTATGTGATCACGCAATAATCATGCGCTTGTATAAAATATCAAACAATGCGTAAAAGAAATTAATCTATTTGACGGGTCTTGAGCATCTAATAAATATTGATCCATAAAGGATCAATCTTGACCTAAAGGTTCCATACTTGAGTCGAGTCCTGATTCGTATCACATCTTACCCCCAAAGCAATGTGTTCGGTTCTCGTCTGGATTACGACCTTAACTTGGTGAGGTCGTCATCTTAGAACGTCATCGTCTATTTATAAATATACTCACACGCATACGAGGGGGTCTAGGGATGCAATGTACAATAGGTGAATTGGACGTGCAAACCCTTATGCATATTTGAACTAAAATAAGACGATGCGTAGACCATTAATTAACTACTTAATTATTACAATCATCACACGCAATAAATAAATAAATAAATAAATTCATACATGCACGGGTCGGTCACTAGCTCAAGACCAGTCAATATAAAATAACACACAATAAAATTAAACTATGATAAATTTAAACAGTATAAGAGTATTTTAATAAATTAAATGAATTAAAATAAATTAAAATAATTTATTTTATCAGTTCCAACTTTAATTTAATTTTAAATCCAAAAAATTAATTAAAACCACTAATTTAATTTAATGCATAAATTAAATTATTATTTCGGATCCTTAAAATTTTAAACCAAGATTAAATTTAATTAATTTAATTTAAAACAAAATTAAATTAATCAAAATAATTTATTTAAAATATTAATATCAACCGGGTCCGAAAAACCCCGCCACGGCCTTAGCGGACTGGGTCGTAACCCGTAGGGGTATTCTAGCCCAGACAGGCCAGCCTAGACCGGTTCCAGGTCGGACACCCGTGTAAACAGCGGCAGGGTATACCTCTGACCTCGGTCGGTAGCGGCGAGGTTAAACGAAGCTCCCGGTACCCGAAGCTTCCCAATCCAAGTATCGCAGTTGGGAGGTAGGGGATAGTCACGGTGGTTCCCCGTCGGATCAAGGCGGGATCTGGCTCCTGGTGGCCCGGACAGGCCGGCGGTGGCGGGTTCTGGGAGGAGGCACCGAGACGGCAGCGTCCCGCGGTAGCCCTCATGGGAGGAGGCAGCGGCGTCCCAGCTAGCTGGATCTGGGACGACGAAGGCCGGTTGCAGCGACTAGGAACCCGGGTTGGCGACGGCGTTCCGCTGAGCGAGAGAGGCTGCACGTGGTGGTCAGGCGACCACAGATTGACAGTTGTGGAGGGCGGCGGTCGCACGGGGAGCCAACGAGGTCCCGTTCTGCGGGAAGCACGACAGCGCTCAGCCCATGGAAGTCTGGATTTGGGACCACACGGCGGTGCTCGGCCGGTACAAGGGTGGGCGTGGCAGAGCTACGCCTGCGGGATCGACTGAGAGGGAAGAGGTAGCCGGATTAGGGTGCCACGGTCTCGGTCCAGATGGAAATGGGGCAGGCCGCTGGCTGGGTCTCACCCGGAGAGGGCTTGCACCTGTCCGACAGGGAGAGGGGTTCCACAACCGAGAGGGGGAGCCAGCTCTACTGGCCCTATCA